>CAUYSK010069195.1:0-56792 GCA_963575035.1 Avahi laniger | reverse complement strand
CAGGGGTGGAGGTAGTTTAGATTTTCCCCTCTCTTACCTCTTCGTTGTTTGCAAAGGGTTCTTTTGGGTAGCTGGGATAAGGATGTAGCAGATATCTAGTTGCCTTACCAAAGCTGCATGGTCTCTATCAGGGGCCTACTCTGTAGTTTGTGTGATATGCAAGGCACTGTGAGGAGCAGGTGGTGGGGCGGATGGGTGCCTGGTTTCTAACTCATTTTTTATGTCTGCTAAATGGCTAATTGGGTGCCCCTTTCATAAGGACTGGGAAAGTGGACCAAGTTGGGAGCAGAGCAGGTCTTGAGACCACCTTAATGAGGAATACATGGTCTACTTCCCGTCTCCTAGGACACAGATGATCTATAGCTTTCAAAATTAATAAGATTTTTAGTATAAACCCTCTTCCCCTTTCATTGTATAATAAAGAATTTGCCTGGCAAAAAAAAAAAAAAAAGAAAATTCCTAATTACAGAGAATAAAATTATTATTCCATATTCTAACAGTGTATGGGTAAAACAATAAAGGCGATTTCAGCTATGAACAGTAATTACCTGATGCTCTCACCACAAAAATACCTGTCTCAAACCTATAGATTAGAAATAATATATTTAATATATAGCATTAATGGAGTGTTTTCTACAAACTAAGCATCTCATTTAAACTACCAAGTACATTCTATTAGCTTATCTTTTAAGATGAGGCTGAAAGAAATTAATAAAGCTAAATAGCTGTCCTAAATCTTTAGCCATCATAGAAAGAACTACTTTAAGAGTCTCCCAGGACTTCTTTGGATCCACTGTTTTAATCTTCCATTATCTTTCTTCATATATATTTTGTATTCTCTTCACACTTTCCAATTTTCAAATGTCAACTGTTATAAAAGTCTGATATGTAGCATTTTGAGTGTATGTTTTAATAGGAAAGGAACATCAAGGAAAATTTTATGCTGATGAGTTCCAAAACATAACACATCTTGCTGAAGTAGAATTCTGTTAAAATTAATAGAAGTCACAATCTCAGGCTGTGGGCCTACAATTATATACAACACTAATAAATAGAAATTGACTACAGAGAACTTGAAAAGTAATGTGTTTTCTAGGTAGTAATTAATTTTTCAACAAGATAAAGGAACCTCCCTGATATAACTATTCTCATCTCACTGTTCTCATTTTAACTTAAATTAGAAATTTTGACTACTACAAAATTATCAAGATTTTGGAGACAATTTCACAATTGACAAGTAACATCAACTTGAGGACAACTCACTCATCCCCTATTTTATAATACCTACAACATTTAAGTTATTTCATCAGATGCAGAGGTTGTTTTATTTCATTTATCTAATAATTCAATTTCTTTCAAAACGGTTCTTCAGCCAACCAGACTAGGACATGTATTACATCTTCTCTGTATTTTGTACATATTACTTAATCTTCACAATAATCCAGTGACTATATACTAAAAACCTCAGGTCTTCTAAATCCTGTTAACTTTATACTACACCCTCAACCATTATGATACCTACCTCTAGCAGGATACACAGTTTATGTCATTTTTCCAATAGTGACTATATTTGCATTGTATAATTTAAGATCTTCTGTAATCATCCTTGTAGCAATAAACACTATTTTCTAACAATGGATCTATACAAGAGTACAGTGCTTTGTAGTGTTATCAAACTCAATTTTATTGTATTCCATCTTCAAAGACCAGGCAATTCACTCTCCCATCACTAAAAAAAACTAAGAACCCCCTGCCCCAAAAGAAACAAACCAAAAATCACCTGAGCATAAGAAACTCAAATGTCCACCTATGGACTAATGAATTTTAAAAGGTAGTATAGGCATACAATGGAACGTTATTCCACTTTAAGAAGAAAGGAAATTATGACATGTGCTACAACATAGATAAACCTTGAAGACATTATGGTAAGTGAAATAAGCCAGTCAAAAAAGACAAATAGTTTATGACTCCACTTACATGAACCTAGGGTAGTAGTCAAATTGTTAGACACAGAAAGAATGGTTGTTACCAGGGACATGAGAAAGGAGGAAATGAGGAGTTACTGCTTAATGGGTTTGGAGTTTCAGTTTGGGCAGATGAAAAAGGTTGTGGAGATAGATGGGAGGGATGGTTTCACAGCAATGTGAATGCACATGCCACTCAACTGTACAGTTTTAAATGGTTAAAATCACAAAATTTTATATTATTTTACTACAATAAAAAAGTAAATATACCTGATGAAATACATACATTTTCTAAATTTTTCCCTTGTTTTATAAACCCAAACTTATTTTTCCTCCCATTTTTGTTACCTTCCTAAGTGGTACCATCTATCCACATAGACAGCCAAAACATTCAACCTTTTTCCTTCCCATCCTAAACCAAGTCTGACAAATTGATTTTAACTCTAACACTATTGAGTCCGATGCCTTTCCTTCCTTTCTAATGCTGCTACCCTCATCAAGTTCTTCCCTATGGCATACAATCGCTGTAACAGCCCCACAGCCAATTTCCTATCCTCCAAAGCGTAGCCCGCACAATTATCACCAGCTGCTCTCTTGAAATAAAGCTCCTGTATAAAACCTTTAGAAAAGCCTCCATTGTCTACTCAAATTTAAAAGTTCGAAGCAACACGTTAAAAAATACTTTGGGCTGTTGTTCCCCAAAAAAAACAATACTTTGTTATCTCATTCAACCTACCTTTCTAGACTCACCTTCCATAAGACCCTTCTGCTTCCTATACCACCCCCTCCCCTCACCACACCTCCCAGGCTCTCCTGCCTCCATGCTTGTGTGTACACTTCTCCATCTGTGCAGAATCCCCTTCCTTTCAATTTCTATTGGAATCTGTTCAACTCTCAGAAACTGCTATATACGGGTGTAAGTTAACTAAGCTTTTAGAGAAAAATTTGGCAGCATCTATTAAAAGTATAAATGTACATATCCTTGCAGCCAGCAATTCTAAGTATATGTCCTACAAAAATACTCACACATATGTGGTACACAAAGATATTCACTACAGTGTTATTTCTAAAAAAGAAAAACATCTAGTTGGACACCAAATGGGAAATGGCTAAATATATTATTACATCTATATTACGGATACGGAATACCATGCAAAATTATTGAGAGGTAATCCTAAATGTATACCGATAAGAACTAAAAAAGAATTGTAAATTTTAACAGTAAATATAATACATAATATACAAATACAGTATAAGCTCATCTGCCCTAAAGAAAACCCAAACTATATTTACGTACTTTTATGTGTATTTACGTACATGGAAAATGGTCTGGAAGAATTTTTAACAGTGGTTATCTCTTGGGAAGGGAGTAGAATTTGAGCAGCATTTCAAACGGGTTACAAATAGGCAGGAAGAGGCCACACAGACACACCCTCTCTTACCTTCTCACTCCAGATCTATTGTTCCTACTCTATTTAGCCAATAGTACAGAACTTAGCTGAATGGCAGTGGCTACACAGAGCAGAAGCGCATACACAGCCTATCTTGGCACAGACTTACTCTAGCCACAAGCTTCCTAGGAGTACTCACAGCTGCCAGTGACACACTCTGCAGGTCCAGCTCTGGCAGAGGTGAGAACAAAGTCACATTCTTACTGGGCCTCTACTCAGGCTTACCTTTCTACCAATGTTATTTTCTTCCATTTAAAAAATGTTTGCAAACATTGGGCACTCACGGTTTTTGAAAAAACTCCTCTCCAACAAACACATCCTGACTTGGCAGGAGGGGCAGAGGAGAGTTAGTACTCAGGTATTCCTGGACAAAATTTCCTGCCTCTAGATTTCCAGAATTCATCTTCCTCTAACATAATTAAAAAGTTTAAAAATAAGAAGAGGAAGAAATCCTTTATGAAGCTTTCCCTAGAACCCTCAGTCTGAATTATTCATTCCCTCTTCTTCTAAACCTCAATGTTCCTTGTGAAATGCCTCTATTAAACAAGCCATCAAGTTCTTTAGATTACAGTGAAAAATGAGAGTATGTGGATTCCCCAGTAAGGCCCAAACTACCAAGGACCAAACTGTCTCTGCTTATCTTTTACATAACTTAAGGTGTTTAAAGTTCTCATCTATGATAGATTTTTAAGAAATGTCTCCTGAATAGAATTTGTTGAAAATAGTTCAGTGTAGGATGCTATACAAATTCATAGATAGGATGTGTTTAACTTTGGAATTAAAATGTCAATAGGCAATATTGAATCAAGTAAGAAAGACCTGTGAGTTGTTTTTTTTTTGAGACAGAGTCTCACTGTGTTGCCCTGGCTAGAGTGAGTGCCGTGGTGTCAGCCTAGTTCACAGCAACCTCAGACTCCTGGGCTCAAGCGATCCTACTGCCTCAGCCTCCCAAGTAGCTGGGACTACAGGCATGCGTCACCATGCCCGGCTAATTTTTTCTATATATTTTTAGCTGTCCAATTAATTTCTATTTTTGGTAGAGACGGGGTCTCGCTCTTGTTCAGGCTGGTCTCGAACTCCTGAGCTCAAACGATCCACCCGCCTCGGCCTCCCAGAGTGCTAGGATTACAGGCGTGAGCTATCGCGCCCGGCGGACCTGTAAGTTTTAAATAAAGTTCTATTTCAATTTATTTGGTTAAATGAAAGCTTAGAGCTGGAAGAGAATATAAGCCTCAAAAACGACTACATGTCAAGGGCAAAAGCAGAAAAGTATAAAAACTTTTAATGGTATCTGAATAGAATTAAACAATCCATCTTTATTGGACCCTAAGGAAAAAAGTCTGTTTGTACCCCCTTTACATCACAAAAAACCAACACAATTATAGCTGCTGTATAATTATTTTATCAGTTTCCTGTGTAAAATCTTTGCCTAAAAATATGAATTTTTCATTTACCACATTTTGTATGTTTTCCTTGTGATCTGTATTTGATAGTAAAACAAAAATCCTGCTTTCTAGTAAATACTTTGTATTTAAGTAAAATTGACAAAAATATAAAAATAATTTGAAAACATTAAACTTGCTGAAAACATTCCTTAGTGGTGGTATATATCATGCTCTAAAGAATACTGTAAATCATAAATGACAACTGCAAATAACATCTTGATTAGTAAATTTGCAGTATAAAAAGATTGTCTAACACTTTAAATGTATTTAAGTGTATCTTATTTACTACCATCTTATGGGACAGGTATGATAATTATTAATAATTCCATTGTATAGATACAGAAACTGAAGCTTAAAGAAGTCAAGTAATTTGCAGGAAGTGACAGTTAAGTGGCAGAACTAGAATTCAAAGCCTTGTCTTTCTAAGTCCAAAACTAACATTCACCTGCCACCCCATTCGTTTAATAAATCAAATCAAAACAAAAGGTCTGTTCTCATGTAATGTACGTTACTACGTTTTGAACTGCTTCATAGGCAACTAGTAATAGGGGAATGATGCTGGTGTATAATGAAGTCATGTTACCGCACAGATAATTTTTCCTAGCATATTAATGTTCTCAAGCAATTGAAAACAAACTTTTCACAACTAAAGAAAAAATCTTAGCAGTAGATAAATATTTTAAGGAAAAAAAGCTGAAAATATACAAAAATGCCTTTCTTTGTTGTAAGTAGTGGCTGATTTAGTGGGTTCCATGCTACACTTTCCACTGAGTTTGTCTATTTACCAAAGCTATCAGTGCAGATGGAGGTGCTGCAAAAATTAAATAAATAAAATTCCTCTGTATTAAAACAATGGATTAATGATGAAGACTATACACTGGATTAGATGTTAACAAAAACAGTCTCTGAGAAGAAATGCCAGGACTTATATATGGCACTATGGCAGATGCCTGTGGGCATCAGACAAAACAATCCCTATGAACCTTCAGTACCCATGGTCCTACTAGAATGCCATGTATAGTCCTTATTTGGTTTTGTTTTCAGTTTTTTTAATGATGTGAGTGCTATAGTCTGAATATTTGCGTCTCCCTAAAATTCATATGGTAAAATCCTAATCCCAAAAGTGGTAATACCAGGGGGAACCTTTGGGAGGTGATTAGGTCATGAGAGTGTAGCTCTCATGAATGGAATTAGCGTCCTTATAAAAGAGGCCTGAGAGAAACCCCTCACCCCTCCACCGAGTGAGGACACAGCTAAGGCCCCATCTATGAACCAGAGAGCAGGGCCCTCACCAGGCAATGAATCTATGCTGATCTTGGACTTCCAAGCTCCAGAACCATGAGAAATAAATTTCTGTTGTTTATATGCTACCCAGTTCATGGTGTTTTGTTATAGTAGCCCAAATGGACAAAGACAGTGAGGTAAACTCCAATTCTACAGAGAAAAATAATGAATGTATGCTAAAACTGCTATCATTAAGACACAAATGCAGGAATAGAGATTAATGCTATTTTGAATTTAAAACATACACACAAAGATCAGTGTCAACTCACTGTGATCCTAGACAAAGTGGGATGAGAGTGTACCTCCACCACCACTGCACACACAACCCAAAGCAGCTCTTAGCACACATCGCCTCTTAATAGGCATAAGTTAACACCTATGGAGAGTGACCCTACTGTGTAATCTACTGTATAAATCAGCAATGGGCCTATCTAGCATGCATATATTTCCAAATATATAAACACACTATCAAAACAGAAAGCTCACATAGAAAAGTTATACATGGTTTATAGAGAAAATAGACCATATAAAGAAGCTATTTTGAATAGATACTGTTGCCCTTTACCAATTGTTCATAACATAAAAGGCATTCTCTGAAAAATTCTCTCAAGTGATGCTAGAGACCTAAGTATGTGATCAAACACTTCTGTGTCTTTTGTCCATTAGATTTTTTTTTTTTTTTTGAGACACAGTCTCACTCTGTTGCCTGGGCTAGAGTGCCGTGGCGTCAGCCTAGCTCACAGCAACCTCAAACTCCTAGGCTCAAGCAATCCTTCTGCCTCAGCCTCCCGAGTGGCTGGGACTACAGGCATGTGCCACCATGTCCGGCTAATTTTTTCTATATATTTTTAGTTGTCCAGCTAATTTCTTTCTATTTTTTTAGTAGGGTCTCGCTCTTGCTCAGGCTGGTCTCGAATTCCTGAGCTTAAACCATACACCCGCCTCGGCCTCAGAGTGCTAGGATTACAGGTGTGAGCCACCGCAAGGGCCTGCCCGTTAGTTTTAATATTGGCTTTCATGCCTCCCTAATTTCCTTTTCCTATCTAAATACTCCAAGTACTTATGTTCCTCATGTGTCAGAGATGATACACCATTCTACACAATGCTATCACATTTACTCTTTAAAACAGGATGAAGGGAGTTATATATACTAACAGAATCAAGCAAAATATTTTCAAGTAATTTATTTAGGTAATCCAAAATTAACGCATAAAATATTCCATTTACTCCAGGAATATTCTCTTCCTTATGTTTGGCTTGGGCAAACAAATTAGTTCAATTTCCTTAAGTATCATCAATTTAAAGTAAAACAGTTATTCAAAATCATGTTTCTTACCAAGAGTTGGCTAGCCTGAGATTTTTTAATCTGTTACCAGGCAAAATTCAGAAGCCATAAGAGCAAATCATACATTTGGATACACCCTCATGTCACAATCTCATAACCAAAACCTGTTTCCTGTATTAAATAATGGCGATCCTCCTCAGGCCAAAACCCATCAAGTCATCTTTCAATCTTGTCTTTTACATATCACATCTAATCCAGGCACACTCTGCCTCAGGGTATTTACAGCTGCTGTTTCTGCTTGCTGGAATGTTCTTTCCCAACATAAATACATGCCTCCCATCCTGACCTTCTCAAGGTCCCTGGCTCAACTGTCTCCAGCTGACTAGGTCCCAGTGAGACTTCACATAAGTACTTTATCTAGAGTTGCAACCTCTTCCTGACACCACCCCCTATCCTATTCCCAACTTCCCTGTTACTCTAAAGTCCTTATTTCAACTGCTATTTTACTTATCTGTGTTTTTTATCTGTCTCTCCCACTAAAAAGTAACCTCCAGATGGCTTTGTTTTAAGTAGTTGTTCATTTAGTAGCTTCAAGAATTCCACTCTAACACAGTGGAAAGTGATTTCAGTCAGAAAAAAATTGATGGATTTTTCATTTTGGGATTTTTCATTTTGGGACTTTTCGATCTGCTTTGTTCACTAATATAGCTAGTGCCTGGAACATAACTGGTGCTCAAAAATACTTGAATCTATCACTAGGGTTCAATCAGTCTATGTCAGATGATCACAACTTGAGATGAGAGGTGTCCCAGAATGTGAAAGCTTGATAATGGTGCTCTTTCTGACTAACTTGTTTCAACATATCACACATATGTGCCTGGTTAGATTTATAGAAATTACCTAGTTTAATAACCTGAGCCCTCAGAAGACAGGTGAGGATATTAATATGATTTATGCAATAAAGAAGTATTAGAGATAATAATAATTCAAGCACACTAAATAGCCTAACATTACAAGATAATCAAAAAGAACACAGAAATAACTAAGATGAACCAGGCATAATGGCTCACACCTGTAATCTGACTAGCACTTTGGGAGGCTGAAGTGAGAGGACCCCTTGAGGGCAGGAGTTCAAGACCAGCCTGGGCAACATAGCAAGACCCCCAACCCCCATCCCTGCCAAAACTCTACAAAAAAATTTTAAAAATTAGCCAGCCATAGCTGAGGTGGGAGAATCTCTTGAGTCCAGGAGTTTGAGGTTGTGGTGAGCTATGATGGTACCACTGCACTCTAGCCCAGACAACAGACCAAGATCCTATCTCAAGAAAGAAAGAAGAAAAGAAAGAGAGGGGAAGGGGAGGGGAAGGGAAAGGAAGGGCGGGGAAGAAGGAAGGAAGGACTGGCAGGTAGGCCAAAATGACTATTTGAAGATGCAGATTTACATCTACTATCAACAATAACCTCAATGTACATATAGATTATGCTCTGAAATTAGCAAATGACAGTACAAAGCAATCATAATTAGCAGGATAGTTAAAAAATTAAATATCTTAAACATGTATCATATCTGCAAACTGTGGGTGTTTTCTCCCAAGTAAGGTTTAAAGTCATGATTTTTCAATTCAATACCTTGGAAAATTTCACTGAACTTAACTATATGTTTAAATGTCTCGTTTAAGGTTTCATATGTAACAGTGTAAGATAAGAAGCCACATACCATGAGGAAAGTCTTGTTTTTCCCATCATGGTAGAAATATCTGAAATACAACTTGGGAAATAATATGGATATAAACCAAAATGTATTTCTCTGTCAGCAAGTTACTGTATAAATATGCATGGAAAATACTATTGAAGATCATGGGGCAAAAAAAGGGGAAACTAGTATTATAAAAATTATTTAGTGTGGAAAATGTGTCATAAAAGTTAGTGCAGATAGTTTTTCTAACATACCTTAGTTTATCATCTTTGCTGGCTTCCTAATGAAACGCAAAAACTTCTAAGAAAATATCTACAGGAAAACATATTCTCAACTGCAAATTCATTCAACAGTTAAATATTTATTGAGTATGTTTCATGTGACAGGCACTCTTCTAGGTGTAAGGGATAGAGCACTGAACAAAAAAAACAAGGTCTCTGTCTTCATAGAGAGCTTCTTTGCCTTCTTTAATAAAAGCATTTTATAGAAAAACAGTGAGAGCATTATCTCCTATGAGAGAGGCTGCATTAACTGGAATAAAACAAGATTTCTGTAGAAAGTGTACCGAAATTCCATTGCACAAGACATTCATTCATTCCATCTTTCACGAGCAGGCTAAGAAACTGAAGACAGAACGGCACAGAGTACTACCAGATGTCACAGATATGGTTAGTTTTATAAAACAATATGTCTTCATGAGATAGAGAGTAATAACCATGAAAATCTCTTGTACCACATAGAGGTTTGCCGTTTATCTCGTGGCAAAGCTATTAAAAGAGTTGCGAAACTTGACAAGTTATTCATTTTCTTTATACAAAAGCTCCCCAAATTGATTACTTTTCCCGTGAAGACAAGTAGCTTCCTGTAGTGTGCTACCTAGTAGATATTTCTGTAAATTAAAAACACTTAAGGTAAGTGTGACATTTAAACAATGGCTTTTCAGTCATGAAAATCACTTACCTGTATCAAAATAAAATGAACTTGGAACCAGTCACCTTTGAATGACTCTATCAGAAAGTATTAACCAAGATTTTAAAAATAATGAAGTATATTTTGTATATTTTACAATAAAAAATAAGGTGATATTCAAACACATTGCTCTCACTAAAAAATACCTGTGAAGAGAAAATGGGTTTCTACTATTACCTATTAAAAGTATCTTTAATACTTTGTTTGTCTCCTCTTTATCACATTATTTTTTAGTATTTCAAACTTATGTATGTATTTCAGTATATTAGTACAGTATAATATTTCACTATAATTAATACATAACATATATTGGGGTACATTCTACTTACTGATAAGCGTGAACAATCAAAAGTCTAGAGACAATGACTTAGTAAAAAAAAGAAATAAAAAAAAAGAAACTGATGCATGTACCACAGTACCACACAGCTCTTGTAGTATATGGTTAAAGATTCCAAAGATAGGCAAATTTCTTTGGCTTCAAAGGAATTAACCAAATCTATCACCTCAGTTAATCAATAGAGGGACTGAGTAAAAATATGAAAGAATCAAAGCACAAACATCACCCCTCCGGGAGAAAAACAACACAAAATATTTTTCCTGATAAAATGAGATAGATGGGCCAGGCGTGGTGGCTCATGCCTGCAATCCAAGCACTCAGCGAGGCCAAGATGGGAGGATCAGTTGAGCTCAAGAATTCCAGACCAACCTGGGCAAAAGCAAGACACTGTTTATATCGAAAATAGAAAAAAATTAGCTGGGCATGATGGTGCAAGCCTGTAGTCCCAGCTACTCAGGAGGCTAAGGCAGGATGACTGCTTGAGCCCAGGAGTTTGAGGCTGCAGTGAGCTAGGATGATGTCACTGTACTCTACCAAGGGCAACAGATGCAGACTCTGTCTCAAAAAAAAAAAAAAAAAACAAAAGAGTGGAAGAAGTAGCTAAGGAATCCCGGAGAGGACAGCTGAGACAGAAAGAATATCCTAGGACTGGTGACGAGGAAAGTATCTACTACTAAGCGATTATTCCACTTGGGACAGACTACCCCTCCCCAGGTGTGTGGGAACTATACACACTTCCAACTTTAGAAAGCTCTCAAGTTCACTAAGTCATTTTAATGTCTACATCATATTCTGTTACCAGGTGTGATCTTTCAAAAGTATAATGAGTTGGTGTGATTAGGAAATGATCCAACATAAACATAAACCTCAGTAAGGGCTGTAAGGGACCAGTGCTACAAAAGCCATCTGTTTGTTGCAAATAATATTTCTACTTCCCTAGTGATTACAGCTATCTATGACAAATGGGAAATCCCAAGAGAAGAAATGAAATTTTAACTGCCTCAAAACTTTAATTATTCATATATACTGGCCAAGAAATTGAAGTTAAATGTTACACAAAGGGATCTCTAACCCCCTAATATTTTTTGGCTAATTATTCCACTGGTAGTCTACATCTGCTCTGCTAAAATTTGGTTATGAATCAGAAGTAACTTACTGGGAATGCTTTTATATCTAAAAGTGACTGTGAATAATAACTACAATTCACAAAAACTGTTATTTTTAACATGCATAAAAATCCTCCTGAAAACATGTCCCACACAAAAGAACAGATGTTACCGTCAAAGTTTAAACTCTTTTAACCACTAGGAAGAATGAAACTAAATTTAACAAATTTTAAAAATTTAAAAAAATAAAGCAGCGGCTAATTTTAAACAGCACATTCAACCTATATTTTTTGAACATCTTCAGTAGTCAAACTTTTTCGATTAGGAGGCATATTAAGCACTGTCTTTAAAAAAAAAAGTTAATCTGGCTGGGCGCAGTGGCTCACACCTGTAATTCTGGCACTCAGGGAGGCCGAGGTGGGAGGATAGCTTGAGATCAGGAGTTCGAGACCAGCCTGGGCAAGAGGGAGACCCCATCCTCTACTAAAAATAGAAAGAAATTAGCCAGGCAACTAAAAATAGAAAAAAAAAAAAATCAGCTGGGCATGGTGGCACATGCTATATTCCCTGCTACTTGGGAGGCTGACGCAGAGGATCTCTTGAGCCCAGGAGTTTGAGGTTGCTGTAAGATAGGCTGATGCCATGGCACTGAAGCCCAGGCAACAGAACAAGATTCTGTCTCAAAAAACAAAGTGAATCTATTATGATGATTTAAACATATAAATAGCTCATAGATTTGCAAATATATACTCTAACACCAAAAATACTGACCATAAACCCACATACACAGTGGGTACTTTGGGGGCTTTGGGGGTCAGGGATCCTCATTTATTTCAACTATTGGTATTTCACCCTTTTTTTAAAAAAATAAACATTTTCTAAAATTCTTTTCAGAAAATTATCTTCTAGTTATTTTAATATAACTATTTTGATAACTATAAAATACTACAGCTCCTTTATTTTTTGTAGGTCAGCTCCACGTGATCTCTTTACTGTTATCAGAAGAAAATTACTTTTAATAATTTTAGTTGATCATTTGTCTCAATAACATATTAAAATCATATTCTTTTGAAATAAAGTGGGTATATGCACTGTGCCTGAAACTATTCATATGTATGAGCTTATGATACCAATAGGAAATATTTGGCTCCAAGCAACCCAAGATTTATAGCTTTAGACAGTAGACGTAGGTAAATCATCATACGTAAGTGCTAATACACACACTAGTTCCTGTGAGCAAAAATATGACAGAAACCATATCCATAAAACATCTTAAACTTACAATTTACCTTCACACAAATCTAAATAATATGTTTAGAGAAAGAATTACTAAAATAGTCAAGCAAAGATATTCCCAAATCCTTCAAAGTCTTAAGAAGGAAAAATTACCAGAATAGAAACACTCTTAGTTTGTACCATCCTAACTCATCCCCTCATCCCCCACAAAAAAAATTCACCCTTAGGGATGTACAAATAACAAACGCAGAATTCATTGCAACTGTGGCTACAATTTGTAAGCAGCCTTTCATTGCTCCATAAAAGCTCATCATTGTAGATACTCATCAGTTTTTAAGCCACATCCACAATTGCTGTCTTAAAAAACTAACAAAATTTGATAGCAAAGATTTTAAATGACATTTATAGAACAGTTTTCCATAAAACAAAAAGTACTCCAGCATAATAGAATCAATGATCTAGAATCTTGTCATTTTTTATTTTTTATTTTTTTAGACATTGTCTCACTGTCACCCTGGCGTCATCAGAGCTCACTGCAACCTCAAACTTGTGGGCTCAAGAGATCCTCCTACCTCAGCCTCCCGAGCAGCTGGGACTACAGACATGCACCACCAGATACTTTTTTCTATATTTGGTAGATAGAGACAAGGTCTCCCTCTTACTCTGGTTGGTCTGGAACTCCTGAGCTCAAGGATCCTCCCGCCTTGGCCACCCAGAGTGCTAGGATTATAGGTGTGAGCCACTGTGCCCAGTCTTTGAGTCATTCTTAATAGTAATACCTTTCATTTATATGGTGTTAGCGTCATTTTTTAAGCTCCCTAGCATATCACAGATATCATTTATGTTGAAAAAAGTAAAGATAGCACCAAATTAATGGATGGTGAACAGAATGTGTTTCATGACCACCAGCCTGTGTTCCTTCCACAAATCTTTCTTCCAAAATCATATACTGAAATGCAGGGTCAAAAAAATCCCACATAAACCAATTCCCTGTTCAACTTTACTCTCCTGCCTCAGATCTATTTATAATCTATCTGGACTAAAAGGAAAGACTCCTAAAGTTAGGGAGCACAGCCAATCACGTATTATCATATGACTAAGAGTTAGGCATGCATAGGGGAAAGGGGGTGCCCAGTAGCATCATCACATACCAAATTATACTATCACTAGCAGATGTTCATACTACAAAATGGCAATCGAATTGGAATCCAGACACATGGGTTTGAATTCCAACTCTAACACCAACTAGCAGGTGAACTTGGTAAAGCTTCTGTAAAAAGATAATACTACCTTCCTACCTAGACTATGGCAAGGTCTAAATGCAAGGTCTAAATGGCACAGAGCTTACTGAACACCACATTCAGGTAACAGACTATATATAAAACACACTAGATAAATCTTAATTCATACCATTAAAACATTATAGCATACAGTGGTAAAAGTAGCATTCAAATCAGTGAGAAAAGTACATTCAAAAAATGATATTGGAACACTTCATTCATTCAGCAAATTATTGACCACCTACTATGTACCAAGTACTCTAATCTAGTGGGGATGACAAAATTTAAAAAGGAATTAACATATTATGTTAGAAGGTGATACATGCAATTGAGAAAAATAAAACGGCGAAGAAGCAAAGAATGTGGGATAAAAAGTAGGCCAGATGGTCAGGGAAGGCCTCGCAGAGGTGATATCTGAGAAAGATCTGAAAGAGGGAGGGAGGGAGAGATTCCCATGGGTATGTGGGATAACAGCATTCTAGGCAAAAGGAAAAGCACCTGCCTGGATGGACTAGAGCAGTAAGAGGAGGAACAGTAAGTGATGAAGTCAAAGATAAAATGGGGTCCAAAATGTACAAGGTCTTAAAGGAAGAAGTTAGCTTTTATTTTGAGATGGGTAGCCACCGCAGGATCTTGACAAGGATCCTTCAAGCAGCTTCACTGAAAACAAGTGCAAAGCTGAAGACAAGTTAAGAAGATCCTACAACAATTCAACCTAGAGATGATGGTGGTAGTGAAAAATCTGACACATGCAAGAGGTGGAATGATGCCATGGTTTTGCCTAGAGCAAATGGAAAGACAGACTTTTCTAACTGAGATGGGAAAGCCTAGGAGTAGTGTTGTAAAGGAAAAAAATCAGGTAGTCCATTTTAGATGTGTTAAGGGGAAATGTCTTTTTAGACAGCCAGACATAAAGACTGGGGTTTAGAAGAGAGGTCAAGGCTGGAAGTAAAACTTTGGGAGTCATCAGCATTATTTATAGTAGTTAAAGCCATAATCAATGAGATCTGTGTTGGTGGCAAAGTAATGTTAAAATCCATGATGTCAAGTACTGTTGATCAAATAAGTCAGATAACATTTGGGAAAAAAACCAACTAACTGCTACATTCCACTGAGTGAAGGGAATTGGTAACCTTGTGGGGGCGTGTTTTGTTAGAGTGGTGGAGATAAAAGCCTAGCTGGAGTAGTTTTACTGAGAGTGGTATGAGAGTAATTGGAGAAAGAAATAACTCTTCAGAGGTGGTTTGCTGTAAAGGGAAGCAGAGAAATAATGAACTAGAGGGGATTGTGAGGTCCAGAGGAGAACTAACGGCATGTTTATATACTGTCAAGAATGCTTCAGTAGAGGGCCAGGCGTGGTGGCCCACGCCTGTAATCCTAGCACTCTGGGAGGCCGAGGCAGGTGGATCGTTTGACTCCATCTCTACCTAAAATAGAAAGAAATTGGCCAAAAAACTAAAAATAGAAAAAATTAGCCAGGCATGGTGGTGCATGCTTGTAGTCCCAGCTACCTGGGAGGCTGAGGCAGGAGGACTGCTTGAGCCCAGGACTTTGAGGTTGCTGTAAGCTAGGCTGATGCCACAGCACTCTAGCCCGGGCAAGAGAGTGAGACTCTGTCTCAAAAAAAAAAAAAAAAACAAAAAAAAACAAAAAAGAATGCTTCAGTAGACAGATAAAAATGGAGAAAGAAGGCTAACTCCAACATCACAGAGTAGCCAAGTAGGGATGGGATCTAGTGTACAAGCAGGCTTGCACTATGTGGAGTTCTCTCAGTGGTTTGCACACTTTCGACAGGCATCAGAATCCCTTGAAGGGCTTGCTGAAGCACAGATTGTTGGACTTCCCACCTCCAGAGTTTCTGATACAGAAGGTCTGGGGTGAAGCCCTCAAAATCTACATTTCTAACAAGTTCCCAGATGATCCTATTGCTGCTGGTTCAGAGACCTCATTGTGAGAACCACTGCTCTATATCAAATGATGGGAAAACAGAAAAGATAAATGCTGTACACTTGGGTTGCCCATTTAGGAAAAAAATAAAGTTAGAGCCTACATCTCGTAATATACATCAAAACAAACAAAAAAACCAGACTCCCAAAAGAGGTAAAGGGATAAATCTGTTTTTAAATTATAAAAGAATATATACAAGAAAAACATACATAATAATAATCTTTCATAATCTTAGGGTGAGAAAGATAAGCAAAACATAAAGCCACAAGAAAAACTACAAATTTGACTACATAAAAATTTTAAACTCCTAGATGGAAAAAAATAAATAAAACTGAATGACAAAAAACTAGGAACATTATATTTTATACACAGATTTGACAAAAAGTAATATGGAAAATAAAAAGTTCTTACACAAATTGAGAAAAGACTTATTTCAACACAAAAATGGATAGTTATAAATACGTAATTTGCAAGGAAAATACAAATAGCCAATACATAGATGAAAAAAACAGTGATTCCAGCCAGGCGTGGTGGCTCATACCTATAAGCCCAGCACTTTGGGAGGCCTAGGCCAGAGGACTGCTTGAGGCCAGGAGTTCAAGATCAGCCCAGGCAACATAGCAAGACCTCATCTCTACTAAAGATAGAAAAATTAGGCAAGCATGGTGGTGCACACCTATTGTCCCAGCTACTCGGAAGGCTGAGGCTGGAGGACCGTTTGAGCCCAGGAGTTTGAGGTTGCAGTGAATTATAATGATGCCACTGCACTTCTAGCCTGGGTGAGACCCTGTCTCCCCCCACCTCCCCAAAAAAACCAGTGATTCCAATTAAAGGTATCCAGACTTTAGTTACCTTCATATATGCACAGGAGTGTTGGTGGCAGCAATCAATGTAAAAAAAAAAAAAATTAAAAGTTGGAAATAACCTCAAAGCTGCCATTAAGAATGGGGAGCCGCAGCTACTGACACACAGAGCTACACAAGAAATACTGCTTAATGACCCAAGCAAGTTGAAGAACCACATGCTGTTTAGTTGGTATGATTCAATTTACACAGAGAAGGGAGGACCAATGTCAGGAAGGACAGACAGATGAACAGAATAAAAAAAGATTACATATGCATTAACATGCATTCAATAGACATCTACAAAATGCTACACATCAAACATTAAACAAAGACCATCTCTGGGACAGATGCAAGGAAGCACTTCCACTTTACGTTTATTGCTTGAGCTTTGTTAATGATATATTTATGTATTACTTTTGGGGGGGGTCATAAATCGTTTTTTAAAAAAGAAAAGTTTAAAAGGACAAATATACATTAAAATGTTACTTGCGTTTAATTTGGCAGAATTATGATTTGTTTCCTTTTTATATTTTGTTACTTTTGTTATGAGAAAAATATATACCGCATTTGAAAAACAAATTCTACTCACAGTCAATACTAAAAGCATTGATTCTACCCCTTAATGTAAGCAAAAAAAAACAAAAGTTCACTTAGATTTCTAAAGAATCTTTCATAAAAATAGAAACCATGAGAAACAGACACAAGCATGTCAAGAAAAGAATTAATTAGAGTTTGGAAGGCAACTCACCCCATTGTAAATAAACACGCATATGCCTGGGGACTGGGGATTTAGGTGTGTAGAGGAACTATCTTTATCCACTTTGTATCAATTTAGTTTACAATTAATGTGTATCTGTCTGATGATACTTTGTTACAAAAACTCAGACAGGATTTTAGCATAGCAGGGGCAGCAGCATAGTTTCCACACAAAAGAGCAGTAACTAGACAGCAAAGTCAAAATCCATGGACACCATTTACGACAAAACTAGGTCACCAGGTATCCCCACAAACCCCAAAATACCAACAAACCACCACCAACAGTCATAGACTAAAGGAGGAAGCAAATAGCAGTGGTAGGGGTTGAGGGGAACAACGCAGTGACAATAGCCCAACTATGAGATGAAGCAGGGCTAGAGAATAAGGCAATGGCAGTGAGCAAGGAGAAGAGAGCCCAGAATATCATACGGAGGCAGACAGGAAAGATTTGGTCATCAACAAATAAGAAAAAATGAGAGTGCAAGGAAATGAGGAAGCTACTGAAGTTAATGTTTACCTGTGGCACCTGGATGGACAATCAGCATTAAGAGATATCAAGTCTATTTTATAGGATGGTATAACAGATCCAGGTGGTGAAAAGAACAAGCTGTTTCGGAAAAATCAAGTTTGCTGGGCCTGCAGAACAACCAGTAGGAGTTTTAGAAACACAGATCTAAACATCCGAGCTAATGACACAGACATAAAGTCAAACAATAAATAAGACAAGAAGAGGAAAACAGGCCGGGCACGGTGGCTCACGCCTGTAATCCTAGCTCTCTGGGAGGCCAAGGCGGGTGGATTGTTTGAACTCAGGAGTTTGAGACCAGCCTGAGCAAGAGCGAGACCTCATCTCTACTAAAATTAGAAAGAAAATGAATTGGACAACTAAAATTATATAGAAAAAAAAAATTAGCCGGGCATGGTGGCGCATGCCTATAGTCCCAGCTACTCAGGAGGCTGAAGCAGGAGGATTGCTTGAGCCCAGGAGTTTGAGGTTGTTGTGAGCTAGGATGACACCACGGCACTCTAGCCCGGGCAACACAGTGAGACTCTGTCTCAAAAAAAAGAAGAGGAAAACAAAACTTGCAAACACATTACTTAACACTGGAGGAGTAAGTAGCAAAGAAAAGATGAAATGTTCAAGACTTAGAGACAGTGGCTTTTTAGTCAAGAATGAAGACATCATCATCAACAAAAATAAAAGATGAAGAAAAATGAAATAGACTGAAGACTGAAATAAGGTTTGGGGACCCAGTCAAAGGAGGTTATTCATTGATGGCCTGGGGTGAAAATCAGATTTTAACATGTAACACAAGGGACTATGAAAAACAAGACCATGTTAAGTGGCGAAGACATGGCAGTGGCTTGAGTGAGAGGTAAGACAGGAAACGGACGTTACGCAATTCCTACAGACAGGCCTGGTCTCACAGCCCGTGTGCACACAGACGTTGGGTCCTCACAAGCTCTGAAGCATGTTCTCCATTTTACAAACTGGGAAACTTAAGTTACGATATGTTTAAGTAACTTGCCCAAGGCCATACGGGATGTATACGGAATAACTAAAAGACCTGAAAATTGGTCTATAGGCAGAAAAGGATATTAAGAAAAAACTGAAAATATGCAAGAGGATTAACTGATTGAGCAACATCCCAGCAATGCCTTACAAGATTATTTTTAAATTAAATAGAAAATTTTACTTAAAAATAAATTACGCTACTTCAGAGAACTTCTGAATTCAACGACTAGTCTAATTAAGTGTAACTTTGAAAGCATTTCTAGGAAACAGACTTGTTTTTAGAATAATCTAACAGAGAATATAATGTCCATTTCTTTAAAGCTTTATACTACACTTGCTTATATCTGGGACCGTCTTGCCATGCGGTAGTGAGCTTGAGAGTGTGCAGGCTGGGAGACAAACAAAAGCTCTATGAGTCCCAGGCAGTAAATACAATGGCGAAGGCAGAAGCAAAGATGTATGAACTTTAAATTACTAAATCTCTGACCTTCAGACTTATCTATAAGATGGAGATGCCACCTCATCTCCCTCCCCGATGTAGTTGAGGACTGAGTAGATAGATATTCAACAAAATGTGAGTTTCCTGATCCCTTTAACATTATGTCTGTGAAACTACTGACATTTTTAATATAAAATTGAATGCTAGCAATTCCATTTTAAAAAAATTAAGGAGTATACAGTGGTCCCTGGTATCCATGGGGAACTGGGGACCCCTCCCCCACATATACCAAAATTCACACATACTCAAGATCCACAGTTTGCCCTTCGCATAGGCAGATTTCGCATCCCTCGAATATTATATTTTCCACCCATGTTTGGTTGAAAAATATCTGAGTACAAGTGGATCCACTCAATTCAAACCCTTGTTATTCAAACATCAAGTATACTCCCAATCGTTAACAGTGATTATTTCCTTGTATAAGACCACAGTGGCTCACTTTACATGATACATTTAAGTAACTTCTGAATTTCTCATATTTTTCAAAATAAGAAAAATAATCAAGATGCACATATACAGATGTGACATTAATTAATCCTTAAGAAAAATTTCTATATCAAGATAGTCACTTTCCTGAAATACCATGAAAACAAGCTAAAAATTAAACATAAAAATAAATCAACTATACACCTAAACTATAATGAAAATTTAAGTTTAAATCTGAATGTAATTTAAAAGGTATTTCATTTACCAACTGAGGATTTCCAGGAGTTAAAGCTAACAAATTATAGATTTGAGTAAATGATATTGTCACTAAATCCTGTGTGCAAAATGTACATATTACATTGAATAAAGTGGGAGAAGGTCAGGACAAAGAATGGTTTTCTTACCAACAGCAATGAAATAAGCTTTGAAAGCTACAGCTATCCAGGTTTGTTTGTTTTTTTAAACATTACAATAGTGAAGCAGCAACTCCTACTAATTCAGTGTTATTCATTTAATCAAATAATGACATTCATTATTATAAGCAGTAAGTAAATTACCAAATATTATCAGTACTATCTTTGGAATGCTGAAATGGATTTAATTCACTTCCTTGACATGAAGATAAGCACGAAAGATAGCTACAACCAACGTAATGAATTCCATAGCGGAGAGTGATATTGCTTTGCCATATATACTAGGAAAATCACGGCATGTACATCATCAAGTTCAAAAACCAGACCATCTTTTAGTACAAAAATTTGAGTTGTGGCCTCTCTTCCCTGTATGACAGCCTTTTTTCTTCTCACCCTCTTCTCTGTCCTTCCATCATCTCTTCAAGAGGCTCTAGAAACAGCCAGCTGCAATTTAGTGCAGATGGCAGGACCAAGAAGCTATGGAGACAAGAGGCACAGACTGGAGTGAGCCAGGGGTAACTGACCCAACCAGCTGAGTAGGAGGAACTAAAGTAGAGTGGGCAAGGAGGTGTGCATTGAGGACAACTATGTTCCTAAAAAGGCCACACTGGTGTTAGAAACACAAGATAAAGATCATAAACAACACCAAGAACAGAGAAACAGCAAAGAAGGAAAAAACAAGCAACATCAAAGCTGAGCATTTATGAAGTAACACTGACGGCAGCAATCTACCAACCAGGCTTGAGAACTGAGGGATTTGTATTCTTCGTCTAAGTCCACACATACAGGAAAAAGGGCTATTTTTTTAAAAAATGGATGACATTAAAAGGCAGCTGAACGCCACGGCACTCTAGCCCAGGCAACAGAGTGAGACTCTGTCTCAAAAAAAAAAAAAAAAAAGCAGCTGAGTGGGATAAATAGAAAAAAGACCAATATAAGCCTTCTCCCTCCCCCAAAACAAATCAGGAACTAGCTCAGTCAATCAATGTGTCTCAGTCATAGGCCAACTGTAAAGTATCTAAACTGTCTGTGCCTACATTTAAATGAGTGGATACTTTAAAGCATGGTTAGTAAGGTCTTCTCCAACTCTGAAATTTGCTGAACCTAATGGATTCATAATATGTATAAACACGTATCCAACTGAATGTAGTTACCATTCTATGGTTTGCTACTCCTCAACAGGAAGAGTACAATATAAACAAGAGAACACAGCACAGCATCAGTACAGACCATCCTTCATCATTATCTTTCTTCAAATCCTCTAAGAAACAAATTTCCACAATATCCTCCTTTAAAGCAATCCACACATTCTAACAACTAAAGACACTGCCTAAAATCAAACCACCACGCTTCACTTAAAGCACCTTCAGAGATAGGGAATTTGTTCAATTGTGAATTTCACTGTGCTTCCCTTCAGGTTCTTTCTATGGGACATATTCTAATATCATCACACTTTTGTATTTTTTAACACTCTAAATGAATTTTTTACTTGACAGATGTTTCATATTCCACTTCAAAAAGTATAGTACAGAAAAGGCAGAAAAGTGAATATAAATGAGGGAGTCAGTTTCTACATGGGTTCTAGGTAGAAAAATCAATCTATGTTGAATGTCAGGCCTTATCACTTAAACTAAGTGCCACCTAGTGGCAAGTGTTATATATATCATTAAACCCGTTGAAGTCCTATTCATCCTGCAAGTAACATTCTCATAGATAGATGGTAGCTGTTCTGTAATTATGCAAGATAAATAAAACACTACTCTTGTCCTTATGAAGCTCACTGACAAACTAGACAGATAATCAATACAGATAAATTTATATAATTGCAGAACAATGCTAAGTGTAACAGCAGAGGTAAGCAAAAAAAAAAAATTCAGCATTAATAACAAGATAAATGCAACACTTTGCTATGTTAAGCAGGTTCTCTTAAACCTTTCACCTCACCCAAACTTTTCCTTTCCTAATTATTTAATATTTTATTACCCAGGTTTCAACTGTTCAGGTTTCTTCCCCACTTTCCCTTTTGGTGTGGGTGCACCCCAATCCCATCTTATCCTTCAGATTCTACACTTCAGAAAAGGGAAGAAGGAGAGCCTATTTATTGAGCACCTACTATTTCCAGAACTATGCTAGGCATTTTATATGCCTTATCTTATTTAATCGATACCATGAAGTATTATTCTCTCCCATTTTTTAGATAAGGGGCAAGACTTAACTGACATGCTTATAGCCATAGACCTATTTTAATGACAGTACAACCATTCCAAAGAGCCTCAAAAAGAGCTGCTTTGCCTATCCATTCCTAGGCCTATCACCAAGATCAGATCTTGATATTTCTCTCATGGTCTCCAGCAATTCGAAACTATTTTACACCGTGTACATCCAGTCCAGCCTCACATCATCAATGCCTTACCCCTATCCTCTGCATCCATGATTACATTCAAATACTTAGCTTAACATTCAAGGTCCTCCAGGAGGCCTCCAACCACTTCTCCAGTTTAATTTCCACCACTCTACAAACTCCCACTTTTTCTATGCACTTCCCTCCAACTGGAGATAATCACTCACACCTGTGCTCCCACCAACACTAACTAAACATCTGTTACAGCACTTACAATTCCCCTTATACTATAATTATCTGTGTACTTTCCATTAAATCATGACTTTCACCAAACCATTTCTTAGCCATCTTCATAGGCCCAGCACATAGCAGTGTCTTATACCTAATAAGTGATCAATACCTGTTTCTCTAATAAATATATTGTTACTAAAACCACTAGGTGGCTCACGCCTATAATCCTACCACTCCGGGAGGCTGAGGTGGGAGGATCGCTTGAGCTCAGGAGTTCCAGACCAGCCTGAGCAAGAGCAAGACCCCATTTCTACTAAAAATAGAAAGAAATTAGTTAGACAACTAAAAATACATAGAGAAAATTAGCCGGGCATGGTGGTGCATGTCTGTAGTCCCAGCTACTTGGGAGGCTGAGGCAGAAGGATTGCTTAAGCCCAGGAGTTTGAGGTTGCTGTGAGCTAGGCTGATGCCACAGCACTGTAGCCTGGGCAACAGAGTGAGACTCTGTCTCAAATAAAAAAAAAAAAAAGAAAGAAAGAAAGAAAAAGTATACCGACAAAATAAGGCAAAATCTTAGTGGGTCTGCAGCTTTCCAAAAAGGGAATAAATACCTTTGTTCCAATTATGCAAGCAAGCTGGTCTAAGGCTAGTTATATTCTGAGGCAAATTAGGCTATGTCCAAAATAAGCTGTTCATGATATTAAAAAAAAAAAAAATCTACAACATTGGTTTTATATTTCCTAAGGCAATACTATACTTATATAACACAATCTTTACCATACTTATAAAAAATCATGGTTTTATAGAGTGATAAACACTTTTCTGGTTATATAAACTTTTTATAAAAAATTATTCTTACTCACTTACAATTTTCACTATCATCTAATTAACAATGTACAAATAAACTTAACCCTAAGGCTAAGTTAAGACTATTGAATATAGGAAAAGAGTAGCGGAAGGGGAATTAAAAAGGGTCAACTTGATTTTCTAGTGTATTCCACCTGACATCCGACAGGTGCAGCTTTCACTGTAAGGCTCTTGCAACTTAGGATGCATAAGAGGCAGTGTTCTCTATCTCTTGTTTTTTGTAAACTTAAAATTGTATAAATATTCCCAAGACTGCCACGAACCTCACCAATCTGACTGAAAAGCTGCCATGCTTTTTACTATGCATTGTCTCAACACAACAAAATTACACAAATATGTTTACAGACAGGCAATTACTACCACTTACAGCGCCTCTGATGCTTGCCCCCCCCCCGCCATACACACATTAAGTCTCATATGTTTGGGAAATATTTTACCCTTTTTAGATGATTAGGATAACATTTCATTCCCTGAAGCAGAAGCAGGGCCTAATGAGGCATAAGCAACACCACGATGTTGTGCCAGGGCTAAGAGACATCCAGAACTGCGGGCAGGGTGTCTGAGAGCGAGCAGCTGGGATGCAGCATTCCTACACTGTTACGGCTGCCCAAGCAGACGCGAGTGTAGTAAGTAGACCCCAAAAAGTTGGGGGTGACTCAGTGACAACACCCATGGTCAAGCAGTAATTTACCAAATATGTCTGCACAAAATGCCAAAGCACAAACTTCAAGGGTTGTGGTCCTCTGCACTAAATACACTGATGCCTTCCTAAAACATTACCCACAAACCACAAGTTGCAGTATAAAAAGTCCATCTTGAACCCTGATGGTGAAAGATTACCAGAAGAAACTGACTGTTATAATAATTACAATATTTGTATAGAGAGCTTTACTATTTATAATTCACTTGCACATTTCATTGTTTCACTTGACATTGAATTATAATTATAATTTATAATTATTTTAATTTTTTTTTTTTTTTTTTGAGACAGAGTCTCCCTCTTGCCTGGGCTAGAGTGCTGTGGCATCAGCCTAGCTCACAGCAACTTCAAACTCCTGGGTTTAAGCAATCCTTCTGCCTCAGCCTCCCAAGTATCTGGGACTACAGGCATGCACAACCATGCCCAGCTAATTTTTTCTATATATTTTTAGTTGTCCAGCTAATTTCTTTCTATTTTTAGTAGAGATGGGGTCTCACTCTTGCTCAGGGTTTTCTGGAACTCCTAAGCTCAAACAATCCTCCCGCCTCGTCCTCCCAGAGTGCCAGGATTACAGGTGTGAGCCACTGCGCCAGGCCATAACTTATAATTTCACATTATTTTACCTTACTTGATAGTCATAATATGCCTGACAGATAAAATACAAGTATATTATTATTCTCTATGTTATAAAGGTAGAACCTGAAGCTTAAAGAAAGTACCTAGAAGTAATCTGTCCACAAGACCTGAGTCTCCCTGTAGAGTATCAATTCATTATTTGGTTTTATGGCATGAATCCCAAAAGCAGTATACAGTGTGCTAAGGTTTAACATACACCCCTATGTATCTAGGAACTTACACTTAAAAATAATGAAAACTTTTGAAAAACACTTGAGAGCCAATCATATAAAATATAAAATTTAAGCTTGTCAGTTTTGTATAGACAATATAACATAGCATGTTCTAACGATCTAAAAAGAACTTTTGCCAAAGAGCCTTACTATAATATAATGTTGTTCTCAGGGGTTATGAGACTGACTGTGGCTAAAAATACCAATTCCTCTGGGTACTTCAGCAATTACTCCCTATAGAATCAAAGTCAAATATAAATTTTATATATATATATGCACATACACTATATGCACATACATATATATACAATTTTGCCTACATGAACCACATTGAATCAAGGTTTCAAAGTACTAGGAGTCCTTTGTTCAAAAAATCTTTTTGCTGAGTCTCTATCATGTGCTAGGAGCTCTTCTAAGTATCAGAATATATAAGTGATATCTACCACCAAGTAATTAACATTTGGGTTTGATAGATAATCACAATTTAGTTTCACACTTCCAAGAGAATTATACACAGAATTCAATAACATACAGCAAGGGCAAGGAACCTCGTGTACTGGATCTGGTTAGAATATTCCCTGAATAACAACCTACTAAGGACCAGTACTCTTCATGCAGAAGATGTCATTAAACTGCCAAGCCCATGCAGGGACCAAGTTCTTAAATATGACTGGAGCACTGATTATGAACGCAGGAAAAAAGGTAAACGATTCAGCTGGAGAAGAGGTAAATGAAATAATTATGGAAGGATTCTATATGCCACATGAGCTAACATTTTTGAGCACTTGCTATGTGCCAGGAATTTTAAATGCTTTCATGCACTATCTCTGAATCTTCAAAACAACCCTCTGAGTTAGGAATAATTATCTTGCAGTTGACGGAGATGGTAACTTCTCAGTATTAGAGAGATTTAAAGTAACAAAGACAGAATTGGAACCCAGTTCAGATTAAATCCTAAATGTGAGCTCATAACCCTCCACTTTGCTGCCTCTCTTAATGAAGGCTGCTAGAGGGAGCCATTGAAAGGTTTTTAGACTAAGCAGTGAAATGATCAGATTTGCTCTTTAGAAAGACTGCACTGCAACTATGTGAAAGCTGGATAAAGAGGGTGAGTCTAGACGCAGAAAAAGGCTATCAATATGTCTGCAGTAATCCAGGTGAGAAATGATGAGAGAGCCTGAACTGTGGCAGTGAGGATGAAGGAGGCAGATTCAAAAGATTTTTTAGGAGGAAAAATTATCAGTTCTTAGTGATTAAATGTTAAGGGTTGATGAGAGAGGAATCCAGAAACCTGGCTTGGGGAACCAGAGGGGACATGGTATCATCTACCAAGAACAGAGAAGCAACAGGTTTCATTTGTTCAATAAATATCTATATAGTGTCCCCCAAACAGAAAACATTTTCCTTAAGGTCAAGAATCAAGTCTGAAATTATAGTCCTGGTTGTTAGAGAATATTCTTAAGAGCAAATAACAAACCATTAAACATAAGGCATATTTAAAATTAGGCATTACTATTAACAGACTTGGCTTACAGTCCGGTGAAAACATGTTGTGCTACCTACCATTTTTTAATATTACTATTATACATGCAGAAAACAAATCAACAGAGGAAAGGCATCCCATAATTTTACATGTTATTACATTTGACTTTGACAGCTCTTCAATCTCTTGCACAATACACACAATACCCTGTAATTTGTTTTACTTGTCTGTCTCCCTGAAAGTTTATAGGAAAAAAAGTATGTTTTATTACTCAGACTATAATACATATTTGGTTTTTTTTCATCCCACTATCATTGCTGTGATTTGCCAAGAACTTAGGTCAAAACCACCTACTTGACTTCCTGTAAAATATGACCTACTTCACATTAGCTTATTTCAGTAACAATTCCTAGACCTTAGCCACACCTTTCACCCAAGGATGCTCTCTGCACATCTTAAGGCACAGCAATCCTATGCAGATGTGGCAAGTTATTACAATTCCCATTTTACTACACAATTAGGAAACTGGCCCAGGGGAAGTAGAGTAACTTGGAAATAATCACAAAGCCGGGTGCCAAAGATAACAACTTTTAGTCAATCCATGAGAAAATATTGCCCCCAGTTGAAATAACATGAAATTTAGTATTAGGAGGATGCAAAATGCAAAATAATGCTTTAGAGCCAAGTCTTATGACTTAAATTCTAAAAATGACTGAACACCAGAATTAAGAAGATTTGTAAGAACTTTCAAACAAAACATCTTTTTTTCCCTAATGCCTTATCCATCTAACGATGCCAAAGATTATTTAATAAATTACATCTGGCAAGAACGGCCTTTTTCCCAAAGCAATTTTTATCTTACCCACTTAAAAGACAGTAATAGAAATCTGTTGGTATAGGGCAATAGGTAACTTTTTAACAAACCTAACTGCATAAAATCTAATACCTAGAAGCATATATTAGAACAGATCTGAAAATACTGCAAAAGCGAGCCTCTTATATTCTTTTCCTGAAAATATACGCTCCACAGACCCATCTGCAATATGCATGGATAATAAGTTAAAAGTTTTAACAGTCAGTATTCAGAATGAAGGTTTCCCAACACAATTTATCCCGTAGATTTCTAGATATGTTGCCTTTTGTTATAATTAGTTAAAGGCACTGTTTCATTTGGTCACAAAATAAAGGTCTTACATTGATTTAGAAACAAAAACACAACTCAAATTGTAAAAGCACTTTTATGATCATTCTTATATGCTCAAGTCAGAGCAAAATACCTTCCATTATTACACAGTATTTACAGTTTGCTTCCAATTAGAACCAGTATGCTCAAGATTTTACCTTCAGAAGAATGATTATGTACTGAGAACAAGTAAGGGAGACAAATGATTATTAGTAAAACCCACTTATGGAACCCAGACTGCAAATTTTCACAAAAACCTCATGTATCAATCATGAAACCATGGTTTTTCATTAATTAAAATTCAAACTAATTCTAATCACAGCCAAAAAACAAAAACAAAAAAAGGCTTTCCAATGCATCAACATTTCTTACAGATCTTATATATCCTTTCCAGTAACACTTTATATAGAACTTCAGTCGTAAACCAAATGACACTCCAAATGATCTTATGAGTAACATCTTCTAAAAGTAGTAATCTAGTAGTGGGGAAAAAACAAACTCCTGAAAAATACATTCAGTAAAGTAATACTGGTAAACCTAAGGTCTTATTCCTAGCACCAGAACAACTTGGGTAATTAAAATACACACACACTCACTCCCACACATAACCCCAAGCTTTTACCATTACCATAACAATAAGAACATAACAAGAAGAACAAGTTAACAGTCCTTCAACATTAAGAAGTATCTTTAAAAGAACCTCACTACTAAAGGCTATTACTTACATGGATATTATATACATATTATATACATCTGTATATAATATACATATTATATACCTCTTGCATGTATATTATATACATCTTGTATACATATTATGTACATCTTGTATGTATATTATATACACATTATATACATCCTATATGTATACATGGTTTTTAACTGTATTTGAGTATTATAATCCACAAAGGTCCTAGAAGCAGTATCCATCAACTAGAAACTGCACTCTTCACCGCTTTCCTCATTTCAACCCCAATGATGGGACACAGAAGGGTTGTGGCTGTCATACATCTACAGAGCGAAAAGCAAGTAATTGTAAACTATGTACTGAAAAAGTAAAACATTTATATAAAATTCCCAAGCAGTATGCTTCTCCTTTTCCTTATGATACAGGAGTTACTGGCAAAATAACTAAACTCTACGTCTAGATTCTAGAAAATGCTGAAATTCTACACCCCAACAGTCACAAGTTTTTAACATCAAAATTCACTCAACTTCTCAAACAACAAATGAATATCCACCATGGATATCTGAAACTATTCTCAAACACCAAGAGAAAAAAAAAAAAAAAACCTGCGTCTCCTAAACTCCTACAATACCTTCTACTCATCTTCAGGTAACCTAGAAGCAAAGCTACGACAGCTGTCCTTGGCCTAGGCCGTCAGAAACCATTGAGGGGGTGGGGGGGCGCAATAACCACCAAGAGACCAGATCTTTTTCCAAGGCTACCGTTTCCAAGCAAAACAACCACGGGCCCAAAGAGACGGCTATGAAAATCGGAGACGCTTTAATTCCGAGAGGAAAGAGGTGGGGGTGATACATAAAATCCCAAGAGAAAGAGGTGCGGAGGAGAAGAGAGGTGCGGAGGAAACTAAGTATCCCATGTATCTTTCAGACCCACAAAACAACAACAAACCGTAGAGTCTGAAGAAGCACCAGATGGAGTCCCCGGGGCTCAGACAGTTCAGCAGACACACACCGTGGGTAGTGGATAAATCAACCGATGCTGGAAGGGGAAGAGGGTGCTGAGAGAATAAGCCACTGGATGGGGGAGACAAAGCCTCTGGGGGTAATCAAGGACTAAAGAGAAAAATGAGAGGATACACATGAGAAAGACAATGGAAGAAAAATTAAGGCAGGAATCTGGTGCCTGGGCTGTGGCAGGTCACTGGACTACCGACAAGAGTGGCACAACAAAGGGGCATGGGAGGACAGCGGAGGGGAGGAGATGGAGAAGGGACGCGGGGCGCGACCGGTCGCACAAAGCGCCTAACGCGGCGAAACAAAGGGCCGGGGGTAGAGAGTCGCGGGGGGCAGCGGGGAAAGACAAAGCGCCCGGGGCCGCGGACACCGGCGGGGCTAGGAGGCGACGACGGCCCCAAGGAACAAAGCTGTGCGGATCCCCGAGGCAGGGCCCGCGGGCGGCGGCGCGGGAGGCGCGCGGCAGGCACGGCGCCCGCGGGCCCCGCGCGCCCGGCCGCACTCTCGCCCGCACCCGCCGGCCTCGCCGCCGCCGCCGCCCGCCCTCACGCGCCGGAGCCCGAGCCACCGAGGCGCAGAGCGGCAGCGCACGGCCACACGCCGCCACCGCGCTCGGCGCACGCGACGCCGCCCCCACGGCCCCCGGAGGCCAAGCGCGCCGCGGCTCCCGAACCCGCCGTGGGCTGCCAGCCGCCCGCAACTTTCCCGATTCCCAGCGCTCTGATTCCCCGAGACTTACCCTGTCACAACAGGCGCCATCTTCCACAAACTCTCGCCAAAACTCCAACCCTCGCGAGATTCCCCCGACGCCTTCCCTGGTCCCTCTCCCCCGCCCCTTCCTTTTTTCCTCACTCCTCGATTCCACCCGGCCCCCGCGCTGCCTTTCCCCTCGCAGCCGCCGCGAAGAGCCAGACGCCTCGCGCCGCCCGCGGTGGAGGGGATCCTGCTCGCTGCCTTCCCTGGAAACCTACCCAAGCGATGGAGCATGCGCAGGCGGCTCCTCCGCGGGCGAGCCCACGGTGTGGTCCATGGGGAGCGCTCCGGTTATCCGGGTTTTGGGACGCGCCCTGAGGGACGTACGTGGAGACTGAGGAAAACCGGAGGGGATTACTACAGGGCCGCGGAATGGAGGGCTAGGAGGCGGGGCCGAGGGGACGGGAGGAGGGGTCCTGGGAAAATCTGCCGCGTTTCACAGGCCTAGATGAGACACCTCCTCAAATGGGTGTTTTCCAAGTGGCTTCCCGCTCACTTCGGGTTCCCAGCTCTTTTCATTCATTCAAAACGTTCACTGGGCGCTTCCTTTATGCTAATCTCGGCGTTAGGTGCGGGAGCTACGGAAGTGCCTGCGGTTTGGACAACTGACATACCAGGAATTATCTTCATTCCTTCGACCCTCATGCTAGTGAGGAGACCCTTCCAGAGCTCTGTAAACGGAAGACTTTCGCAGTTAATTTCTGTCGCCTTAGCTTTCTTCTTGGGTGCGAGATGAGGTCAGGAGAAAGCCTCTGGCAACGAGACCCCCTCGCATACACGCGCCAGAGCGCCGAATAGTTTTCTCCAGAAGTGCAAACTGCGCTGGAATCGAGTGCCACATTCTCCTACCCCCAACTCGGTGCAGGCAGCCGCCTGCTGCGTGAGCCTCCCTAGGACCGCAGCGCAGCCGCCAGCCCTGTGTGAGCCCGGGATTATGCAGGGGCGGACTACTGCACAGGGAACCGGTCCTCCCGTGGGCCTGTCACAGCCGAGGGCACTGCTAGCTGCCCGAAACGTACTTCAGGCGGCCTAAGCCCGGAAGCACCCGAGTAAACGTGGCCCGTCTGGGCATTTAATAGCAAGGTGCAGGGTCCGAGCCCCGCCCCTCCTCTCTACCTGCAGCCCCCCTTTTCCCCCTCCCTTGCCCTTTCCTTTCCTAGAGATTCCCAGATTCAGCGCTGCCTCCTGCAGGGAACCCCAAAACCCGGACAACTGGAATTCGCCGCCCGAAACCTGCTGAAGGCGCTGCAGGATCGGCGCGGCACACGCGAGCGGCACTGCGCATGTGCCCAATGCGGGCAGCCCAGTCTCACGCTACACCTCCTTCCCACCGCCTTCCACTACTCGGCTCAGACACAACACGGGCCGTGGGAAATTTCCTAAACCTCGCGAGAGCGCGCCCTCTGTTGCCTATGCTTTCGCCTCAAGTCTCGCGGAGCCCTGGCAGGACAGGTGTTTGTCTAGCGCAGCTCCGGGCGCTGTTCGTGCCGCGCGTGCCCAGGCGGCGGGCGGCAGGCGCGGGCGGGGTGGGAAGGGAGAGGCTCGCCGCGGAGGCGGGGCGGGTGGGCGCGTGGCTGGGAGCACTGGGCGGAGGGCGGCGGGGGAGGAGATTGTCGTCTCGCACACACGCACACGCCCGGTGACGCTCGGTGGAAGAAAGGGAGTGGGGGAAGCCTCTGAAAGAAGTGGAAGCCAAGAGTTTAGAAACCGCTGCAGGTTGGGAGCCTAAGAGGTCAGGCTCTAGGGCAGGAGAAGCCCCAGGCAGATCTCCTGGGGAGATTTCCTGTCGGCCTCCACGAGCCTGGTACTTTCCTAAAATGTGTTAGACGCTGGGCCCCCCTCCTCCGGGAGCTGACAGACAGCCCCCAGTGTCGGGTTTGAGTCATGCCTCTGAGTCACCTAGCCTGGCCACCGCTTCACTTGCTTTAAAACAAGTTTTGATTCCCTTAGCCACTCTCCTGTAGCAGTTGGTTTTCTTTCTGATCTACCCTCTGGCCTTGTGAGTTGAGTGGAAGAAAAAAAACATGCTGCTCTGCACTCTCGCTCTGTCACCTTGTAAAGATTCTGCCTCCTGTTCAAGAACACGAATTTTAAATTTCTTTTCTCCAACTTCTTCTCAGCCTTTTGAAGTAATCCCTTTTTTCAGTTTCTGTTCTTCTTTTCCTCCCACAATATGACTTAAAATATTGCTTTTGCTTTCCTTTACCTTTCCATGTTTTTGTTGAAATGTCCCGTTTTAGGTATTGTTGCATCAGGTATTTTAGTGACTACTTTTTAAATGCATCCCTTCTTCTTGGATTTTTTGTTCAATGAGTTCCTGGTCACATTATTCTATCAGCCATGTTTCAGATTGTCCCTAATGTGGTTTCAGTACCATCCTAGCCTAGCGTAGAAACTGATGTCTTGCTGACATCGTAGACCCGCAAATGTAAAATTTAATTGAATTTTGATATTTGCAGGACAATGGGTCCTCTACTAGGAGGAAATCCAAGTTTTTGAATTGTTTTCAAGGTTTTTAGGGGTGTGCATGCATGCGTGTGTGTGTTTGCCTATTCCTTTGATTATGTTTTTCATACAGAAAAAAATGTAAGAACATTGAATATAATATCTCAATGCAAGTCTGGTTTGGAACAAGGTGGCTTAGGAGTAGGACAAGGTCCTTGGAGCCTTAATCCCAAGAAGGTATTTCAGTCATGGTCTAGTTCTGGCCACTGATCTCATTTGGAACCACGGCCTTCTGAGAGTCCCAGGTCCTTGGAAAACCCTGGTAACCACAAGTGTTATTACAACTCTTCATTTTCACCCTAAAGATGCTTTGCCTGTAGCCTTTCCCCATCTCAGTAAAAGGGCAACTCCATTCTTCCATTTACTTAAGCCAAGAACCTTGGAGTTATTTTTGCCTGCTTTCTCTCTCACACTCAGGATCCTATCAGAAAATCATGCTGGCTCTACCTTCAAAATATACCACAATCAAAATATTTCACACCTCTTTCGCTACCCACCTAGTCTAACCCATCTCATTTCCCACCTGGTTTAAGGAAGTCCCCTAACCTGTCCTCCCTTCTTCCATCCTTGCCTTTCCTCAGTCTGTTCTCAGTAGAGCATTCTGAGTAACCCTCTAGAACTCTCCAATGGTTTTCTCATTGCACTATGAGGACCTACACAATTTGGCCTGCTGCCAACTCCCCACTACCACCACCACCTCTCTGTCCTCACCTCCTCCTCCTCTTCCCCTCACTCACTGAGCTCTGACCAGCTGCCTTCCTTGCTGTTCCTGGGACACACCAAGATACGCTTTGCTCTTTCTACTACCTGGACTACTCTCAACTTCAGGCCTTTGCTCTTTCCACTACCTGGAATGCTCTTCCCTCAAGACATCTTCTGGCTCATTCCCTCACTCCTTTCAGGTCTTTGCTCAAATGTCACCTCCTCAATGAGGCCTTCCCTGACCACACTTCACAAGAGTGACTCCCGTATTCTTTATCTCCTTTTCTGCTTAATTTTTTCCACGACACTTACCGTAACTTATCGTACCATATATCATACTTGTGTACTGTGTTTACTATGTGCCTCCTCCCATGATAATATAATCTTAATGAGGGCAGGGACTTTTGTCTGTTTTGTTCATTATTCAAGCTTTAGCCACTAGAATGATGCCTGGTGCATTGTAAGTATGTGTAGGATGAATGTAGAATGTCTTCCATTTAGAACATAGCAGAAATGATTCTGAAGACTCACTAAGCCTTCTAGGGTTCAAAACAATATTGGGGTTAGACCAGCAGTGAGAACCCCAATACCAGCCTGCCTGGGGAGAAGAAAAAAGACCTATAGAAAAACCACCTGTGTTGACTTTCTGCAAAAAACAATCCTTTCTTCTGGGTTAGACCCGTACATGAGGCTACACTTACCTAGAGTTTCCTTTACTCTCCATTCTAGACCCTCAGGAAAGAAAACACTGTTAGCAGGATATAAAGAAACAAATATGTTTGTGGGTTTCAAGTGGAAGTGAAAATGGATATAATCTTTTTGGAAGCCATTTTTGGCAAAATTTATTACTGAAGTTTATCCTACAAATATACTCACATATGTGAAATTACCTATAATTTCCAGCATCATTGATGGTAAAAAATACTGCTAACAACCTAAATGTCAAGAGATGTCTTATTTTAAAAAGTCATGATATATTCATAGAATGGAATAGTATGCATCTGTTAATAAGCAGAGGCTGCTTTTTATATACTTATATGAAAGGATCAAAAAGTTTAAAAAACAGTGTAAAACAGTTACAGATAAATATATACTTATTTGTATGTGTCTAAAATGGCTCTGGAAGGACACACTGGATACTGTAATGGTGATGCCTCCCTGTAAAAGGCTGAACATTGGAGGACATAGGTGAAGAGAGGGGCTTTTCTCACACTGTGCTATCTTGGATCCTTTGAATTTTGTACCACATGTATGTATTGCCTACTCAATGTAAAACATAACAAATGTGGAGGGGGAAGAAAAGTAATAAATGTACAAGAAGACAAAAAAATTGACCAAATAAAATTCTTTCTTCCACTTTAGTAGAATTAGTTTCTCCTAAAAGTTATGTACATGATCTATGATCTCAGTAGAATTAAAACAACAGAACTAACACATGGTCTATTCAAACAGCATGTTTAGAGTACCTACCACTGCAGTTCAGGCATTATCTTGGGTGTTTTACAAAGATGGATAATACAAAGAACACAGCTTCATGGGACTCCCTGGCTAACAGAGTACAGAGAGCAGTTGCAGTGTAATTCTGTGCTAGGATAGAGACAGGAGTTTAACTGCATGAGGGTACAATGGAAGAAGTGCCTGACTCTTGCCTGATGGACCCAGGAAGCCTTTGCAGAGATGATGTCTTTTGAGCTGACTCTTCCTGCAGTGGGAGTTCAAAAGAAACTAAGAGGAGGAGGAAGCATGACAAGCACAGGAAACAGCATGCTTAGGGTGCAAGGTGTGAAAGAGCATCTCGTATTCAGGGGAACTCCAGATGGGGGGTTGGTGCAAGGTGATAAGAAGGATCTGGTAGAACCAGGGTCCTCAAAAGTTAGTGGGCATCAAAATCACCTGGGTCCCACTCCCTAAGATGCGAAATGAGTAAATCTGGGCTGAAGGTAAGGAACAGGCATTTAAAGCAGGCTGGGCAGAGATTCTGATGCAAACTGCCCATGAACCAAGCTTGGAGAATCTTTATTATAAAATTAGGTATTACCTGTCTGGGAGTTTCTCATCAAAGGGAGTAATAGTAAGTAGTTTCTTTTTTTTTAAATCAATAAATAAAATATTTAAGTAGTAAAAGGGATGAATTCGAGAGTCCCGTAGCGTGTATCCAATGGGCATGTGAAGCAGCTAGTGACTCGTGAGGAGGTCATTACAGTTTGCTGTGGTGGTTTAAACACAGTGACACATTTCAACATTATTAGCTGTGTGATCTTAGACAATTATTTAACCTGTCAGTGCCTCAGTTTCTTTACATGTAAAATAGAAATAATAGCTCCTAATTCATAGGGTTGTCATGAGAATTCAAAGTGTTACCATGTTTAAAGTACATAGAACAATGCTATAACATAATTGTTATAGTATTGTTAATTTTTATCATTATTATTCAACAAATCCATAACTTGCATTCAACTCATCAAAATTCTTGCAAAGTATGTCAAAATGTCCTTAACACTTCAAAAATCAACTTTAAAATGGCCAAATATAGTGATGATTTTGTCTAGATTGATGTTAATTCATTTCTTTATCATATCCCACTCAGAAATGACAATATCATTATTATTGTTATTTAATTTCCAAAAGGTTCACATGTCCAAAAAGTTTGGGAAACCTGCGGTAGGTGGCTGATGAAGATACAAAGCAGGGTTTCATGTGATCAGATCGTACAGGGGCCAACCTCAACTGATAACGCCAATTAGAAATTAGGAACCAAATACTCCACAAATGTTTCTCAGCTCATGGTTTTTTATTCATTTTTATGCCTCCCATGTATTCTTAGCATTATCCCTATCATTTTCTACTATGTGTTAATCAAGGTTAGTAAAATGCACAGGAGAGTGAAAGAGTGCCAGGAAGGATTTCATCAGACTGCAATTCTATAAGCTCTAACCTCAGGATTAAAAGAAATAAAGAGAACACTGAAAATGAATCACAGAGTAAGCTTCAGGAGAACTTAAGAAACAAAAATAAATACTCATGCTTTTCTTTCCAATTGTGTTAATTTTTCACAGGATTCTCTGGCCCTGGTAATTTGATTTTTTTGCAGGCCTGGGTTATTTTGCTTGCTAACATGTGCAGCAGTTCAGGAAGGTAAGGCAAGAAAGTGAACGGGCCATTTACTCTAGTGATGTGGAACGTGAATGGAATCGAATGCACATTTGGTGAGAAGAATGTGTACAAATCTAATGATTTGTCAGAAATTTTTGTAGCTAATGTAATTGGAAGAAAATGTTTCCATGTGTGATTGATATATATTTTTTTCTTTTTATAACATGAACAAGATAAAGCCTGTTAACACTTTCTATACAAGAAATAACAACACAATATCAATCATAAAATCCCAGTTATCTGTTTATAAGGGAGTATACTTAAATTTTGATTTCCTAAACTCCCCCCTTTGTCATGTAGCATATATTGCATTGAGTTTTGGTTCTGTCTTAAGCCAGTGTTAGACATTCATAGTTTAAAAAAACAGCTGGGGTACGAATGAAAGAGCACTGAACTAGCTCCACCGTGAAGGCCTAAGGCCTCCACCACTGAACAACTGGCCAACTTTGAGCAGCTTCATTTTTCTTCACCTGCAAATGGGGACTATAAAACCTATCACATAGGGTCATTTTGAGATTGATTGAGATATTCCATGAAATAACTGGGTATACAGTAGGTACTCAGTAAATGTTACTTCCCTTAGGAAATTCTCCTATCCATACTCATGTTCAATTTTCTTACCAGATGGACTGATACCACCTGCCTTAGAGGTTTAGTGCATGGATCAAATTAGATAATTATGTGGATAATTAAATTGAAAGAATTATCTTAAAGTCATGGTATTTAATATCAATTGCCCTATTTATTTTTAAAAAGTTGATTGTGGTTATATAGCAAATCAATAGAGCAAAAAAGATCCATGCATTCTCTCCTTTGGCTTTTGCTACTATTAACCTTGTACACAGATGGCCTTTATCACCTTTTCAAAGAAAGCCTACCAGAAAGGTTTCACTCTTTGCATCTATATTGTTTTGTGTCATAGATAGTGTAATGATAAGCATCAACTTGTAGATATGACCTTTGTGGCTAGCACCCTTGTCCAAAATAGACTAAGGACTAAGAAGATCAATTTTTGGATCCTGTCTTCTCAAGCACTGACAAATAGTGGGATATCAAACAATTCCTATCTTGTGAAATATCTAACTCTGTCAAAGATAGCCAACTAATTGAAAATCCTCTTGAACATTATAATCAAGTGGTACATTGTTTCATTTAATGATTGCTGTTGCCATTATAGCGATATTTTTAATTAATTTTAAAAATTTTAATTGTCATTATGTCAACATGTTGGAATTTTTAGAAATCTTGTGGAACTACTGCAAGAAAATAGTCTCTAGGATAATTTCTGATTAAACTATTAATAAATACTGAGTACAGACTTCGTTTACTGCAATGAAAAGTTTCATCTCCATCCAATAATGTTGCATTTTATTTGTAAAATGCATTTGAGAAACTCTCTGTTTAAAGGAATCCTTAAAAGGCTGGTCTGATGGTACTGGGTTATCAGAACTTATTAGCAGTAGTGTCGCTGAAGTTGTTATACAACCCTCCACTGTTAAATTTGACTGGCTTACAAAAATAAAAATAAAAAAAATAAAGGAATCTTTAAAGCCTCCATGTTAGGTATTATAACTGGTATTGTCCTGTATGTAGTTTTTGCTACTTAAATGATTGTTTAACTAAATTCTGTCATGATTAGCATCCGGTGGAGGTAAAATACACTAAAGGTGTTATTAATATTCCACTAATAGAAAAAACATTTCTCAAGATCTTAACTACAAATCGCCTTCCATCTTAGTATTTTGGAAAAATTTGGAAATTTATGCATGCCTTTTTTTTCTTCCAGCTTTCCAGACACACGGCCTACATTCTACCCTCAGAATTAATCTTGACTTCAGTGGGTTATAAACTATCGAGTGGGAGAAACATTTGGCTCCTACTTTTCTCACATCTAAAGTTCTCCAGAAATGTTCTTATGATTTTCATCAAGCATTTTTACCTACCTAGCATCATATTTTCCTTCACCAGCAGACACTAAGTATTTTATTTTTAACTAGCACAGCTATATCTGTATTTGCATGGTACTTTCCAAGTTTCTGAAATAAGCAACAAATCATAGAATCTAGGCCCCCAAAAAAGGACTTAAGAACTGAAAGATAACTTCTGAAAAACAAATTACATATATATTTAGTTTTATGCAATAGAGAGTTTTCAAAACATTGTATGCCAATCTATCATGAAACAGCTTTTTAGTTAAAGGGATGTTGTGATATATAATTTGCAAAGTGACAGTGAGTATGATTGAGTCTACATTGGCCCAAGCCCTCTCCTGGACATCCATCATCTCAGTTGATCATCAGGACAATGCCGAGGGTAGGTAATTTTATTTCTGTTCTTATATTAATACATGAGCCTCAGAGGATATGACTTGCATATGTTATACTCCTAGAAGTGAGATTTATGATTGTCATTGAGTTCTTTATTTTTTTGGCTATAGAAACTTGAATTATTTTTATTATCATAAACTAATAGAGGATATTTTGTGTCAAGTACTCAGAGTATCAGATTATAATTTTAATACGTTATTAAAAATTGTAAAAAGTTATTTATAAAAGTATAAATAATAAGGAATACAAAAATATTTATTTTTAAATAGCTGATATATTTAATTTTTTAAAAATCATATGAACAAGTAACAATGAGTTGCTAAGGATGGATAGCCAAGACAGGGGGAAGACCTAATACCCATTTGGATTTTATGCCACATCTATTATTTTAAAAAATAATTCACCAAAGAAAAGAAAACTACAGACCAATACCTCTTAGACATATAGACACAAAAATCCTCCACAGAGTACTAGCAAAGATCCAAACAACCAGGCATAGAAGGGAACTCGCTCAACCTGATAAAGGGCATCTATAGGAAACTCACGGCTAGTGTCATAGGAAGAAGACATAACTTCTACTCAACAGGCAAGAAAATGAAATAAAAGACATGAGATTAGAAGGGAAGAAGTTAAATTATCTCTTCAGATGGCATGGTCTTGTAAACAGAAAATCGTAAGGACTCCACTAAAAAACATTACCCGCTGGGCGCAGTGGCTCATGCCTGAAATCCTAGCACTCTTGGGAGGCCGAGGCGGGTGGATCGCTCAAGGTCAGGAGTTCGAGATCAGCCTGAGCAAGAGCGAGACCCCGTCTCTACTAAAAAAAAATGTAGAAAGAAATTATCTGGACAACCAGAAAAACATATATAGGAAAAATTAGCTGGGCATGGTGGCGCATGCCTGTAGTCCCAGCTACTCAGGAGGCTGAGGCAGGAGGATCGCTTGAGCCCAGGCGTTTGAGGTTGCTGTAAGCTAGGCTGATGCCATGGCACTCTAGCCAAGGCAACAGAGCCAGACTCTGTTTCAAAAAAAAAAAAAAATTACCTATACAACTAATACACACATTCAGCGAAGTTGCAAGATATAAGATTAATATACAAAAGTCAGTTGTATTCCATATGTTTGCAATAAACAGTCTGAAAATAAAAATAGCAAAACAATCCCATTTCTAATAGCATCAGAAAGAATAAAAGAGGGTGGACAGGAAGAAAAAAAAAGAATAAAAGCCTGAGCAACATAGAAAGTCCCTGTCTCTACAAAAAATTTAAAAATTAACATAGTGTTGTACACCTACAGTCCCAGCTACTCTGGAGGCTGAGGCAGGAGGATCACCTAGCCCAGAATTTTGAGGTTGCACTGTAGCCCATGCAACAGAGTGAGACCCTGTCTCAAAATAAAATAAAATAAAATACTTAGAAATAAATTTTTTAAAAGAAGTGCATGGCTTATGCTCTGAAAACTATAAAATATTGTTGTAAGAAATTTTAAAAGATCTAAATAAATGGAAAGACATCCTTTTGTTTTCATAAAACAAAAGATACTGTTGGCCAGGCATGGTGGCTCAAGCCTGTAATCCTAGCACTCTGGGAGGCCAAGGTGGGAAGATCGCTTGAGGTCAGGAATTTGAGACCAGACTGAACAAGAGTGAGACCCCTGTTTCCACAAAAAAATAAAAAAATTAGTTAGGCATGATGGCGTGTGCCTCCTGTAGTCCCAGCTACTCAGGAGGCTGAGACAGGAGGATTCCTTGAGCCCAGGAGTCTGAGATTGCCATGAGCTAGGGTGATGGCACTGGACTCTAGCCGGAGTGACAGAGCAAGACTCTGTCCCCAAATATATATGTATATATGTATACATACACTGTTATTAAGATGACAAACACTTCCCACATTGATCCACAGATTCAAGGCAATCACTATCAAAATCCTAACTGGCCACTTTACAGAAATGTATCTGGAAATTCAAGGAACGGAGAATACTCAATCTTGAAAAAGAACAAAGTTGAAGGACTGACACTTCTCTATTTCAAATTTATTGTAAAGCTACAGTACTCAAGACTGTTTGGTACTGACATAAGGATAAACCTTATCCTTGCTAATAGAACTGAATAGAACTGAGGGTCCAGAAATAAGCTCTCATATTTGTGGTCATTTGATTTTTGACAAAAGTGCCAAAAGACTCAATGGGAAAGAATAGTCTTTTCAACAAATGGTGCTGAGACAACTGGATATCCATATGCAAAAGAATGAAGTTGGGTTCATAATTCATACATATAAAAAAATTACTTTAAAATGGATCATAGACCTAAATGTAAAAACCAAAACTATGAAACTCATAGATGAAAGTATGGGGTAAGGCTTCACGATCTTGGAGTAGCAATAATTTCTTAAAGCACAAACAACAAAATAAAAAAATAGATAAATTAGACTTCATCAATTTTAAAACTTTTATGCTTCCAAGGATGTTATCAAAAACGTGAAAAAGACAACCCACAGAATGGGAGAAAATATTTGCAAATCATATGTCTGATAAGAGTCTAGTATTCAGAATACTTAAAGAATTCTTGAAACTGAATAGGAAAAACAAAACTCAATTTAAAAATGGACAAACTGTCTGAATAGACATTTCTCCAAAGATGTGAAAATGACCATTAAGCATATGAAAAAATATTCAACATCACTAGTCATCAGGGAAAAGCAAATCAAAACCACAATGAGATACCAGTTCACACCTACTGGGATGGAAATAAACAAAAAAACAAATAATCACAAGTGTTGTCAAGGATGTGAATATTGAAACTCTCGTTGCTGGTGGGCATGTAAAATGACACAGACATTTTGTTTTTATTTTATCTTATTTTATTATATTTTTTAGAGACAGAGTCTTGCTCTATTTCCCAGGCTAGACTGCAATGATCCAATCATAGCTCACTGTAACCTTGAATTCCTGGGCTCCAGTGATCCTTCTGCCTGAACAGCTGGGATTACAGGTACATGCCACCATTGTCAGCTAGCTTTTTTTTATTTTTCATAGAAATGGGGCCTTGCTACGTTACCCAGCCTGGTCTTGAACTCCTGGCCTCATGTGATCATCCTGCGGTGAACTTCTGGCCTCCCAAAGTGCTAGAATTACAGGTGTAAGCCACCAACTCCAGTCTGACACAGCCTCCAGTCTGACGGTCCCTCAAAAGGTTAACAATAGAGTTACTACATGACCCAGCAATTCCACTCTTAGGTATACACCCAAGAGAAGTGAAAACATATGTTCATACAAAAACATGAATGTTCATGGCAGCATTATTCATAATAGTCAAAAAGGAGAAACAATGCAAATGCCCATCAATTGATGAATGGATAAACAAAATATGGTATATCTATAAAAGGAAATATTATTAGGCTATAGAAAGAAATTAAACACTGATACACACTACGACATGGATAAACCTTGAAAACATGCTCTTAAAAACATGCTAAATATTCAGAAAAGACAAATCTATAGAGGCAGAAGTAAATTAACAGTCGTCTAGGCTAGGACATTTGCATTTCCTGGACATTTCTTTTTTTTTTTTTTTTTTTGAGACAGTCTCACTCTGTCTCCCAGGCAGGAGTGCGGTGGCATCATCATAGCTCACAGCAACCTCAAACTCCTGGAAGCAACTCTCCTGCCTCAGCCTTCCAAGTAACTGGGACTACAGGCATACTCCACCACACACAACTAATTTTTCTCCTATTTTTTGTAGAGATGGGGTCTCACTGTAGCTTAGGCTGTTCTTGAACACCTGGCCTCAAGCAATCCTCCCGCCTTGGCCTCTCAGAGTGCTAGGATTACAGATGTGAGCCACCACACCTGGCCCATTTTCTGGACATTTCATATAAATAGAATCATACTATACAGGAGTAATTAACTGTTAAAGGGTACGAGACTTCATTTAGAGTGCTAAAAATATTCTAAAATTAATCATGGTGATGGCTGCACAGCTCTGTGAATGCACCGTACACCACTGAATGTGCACTTTAAATGGGTGAATTAAATGGTCCGTGAAGTGTATCCCAATAAAGCTATGAAGCAAAGAGAAAAGAGAGAAGAAAAAAATTAATTTAACTTTAGTCAATTAGATACTTTAAAAACCAAATCAATGAGATCATGAACTTTATCTTATTAATAGTAAGCCATATGCTGATACATATGTTTGAATGGAAGCAACTAAATAATAAAATAAACTATAGAAAATTCGGTGATAGTCAGCAGTTTGTTAGTTAATTTGCCCTCTAACTTCGTAGTAAGTTTGAGATTATATATATATATATATATATTTTTTTTTTTTTTTTTTGAACAGGGTCGAACTCTGTTGCCTGGGCGAGAGTACAGAGACATCATAACAGCTCACAGTAACCTCCAACTCCTGGACTCAAGGAATCCTCCTGCCTCAGCCTCCCAAGTAGCTGGGACTACAGGCACCAGCCACCATGCCCAGCTAATTTCTCTATTTTTTGTAGAGATGAGGGTCTTGCTCTTGCTAAGGCTAGTCTCAAACTCCTGGCCTCAAGCGATCTTCCCTCCTCGGCCTCCCAGAGTTCTAGGATTACAGGTATGAGTGACTGCGCCCAGCTGAAATTATATTTCTGACAAAGAAAAGATTCCTTAGGCTTTCAGAAATAGCCGAATTTTATTTTAAGATAAGAGTAATAGCTATAATTATTGAGCACCAACTAATTCCAAGAGACTTCAACAGACATGATCTCACTTGTTCCTCCCAAACCTCTGAATAGGACATCTATTCCCCTTTCTACAGCTAAGCAAGCTATGGCCCAGAAAAACTAAGAAATGTTCCTTGGCTTGTACTCACAGCTATAGATACAGCAAGAATGCGAGTACTGTGGACTCTTCTGACCTTTCTCTGCAACCTGCCCTAAGCTAGGCCTGCCGGATCACTTTCTCCCTCATTACCACTGTGAATTTGAACCCAAAGGCTGTGGGGCCCTTGAAGGGTAATTGTTTCCTAAGTATGCTGTTGTTACCAGGAGGACCTAAGAACTCGGACATCACTTCTAGGCCATTCCAGAGAGCTGGTGATGCTGGGGATTGGGGCGAGGGGAAGCAATGGAATTGGGAATGGAAATTCCTTGTTTTCTTCTTTTTTACATTTTTTAAAAAATTTTCTTTTTTAAAATTTTTTTCTTCTTAAGGCTAGTCAAGTGAAGCAGTGGGAGTTGAGAAGTCTTTTTCCTTTTTGTTTTTAAAGTACAGACCAGGTGGGGTCTCACTATGTTGCCTAGGCCTTGAATTCCTGGCCTCAAGCACTCCTGGCCTCCTCCCCCTCAGCCTCCCAAAGTGCTGGGATTACAGGCGTGAGCCACCGTGCCTTGCCAGAAATTCCTTGTTTTTGAATGTGGAAGAAAGTATGAAGAAATCTAAAAGAATACCTCAAAGCTTTCTTCTATTTCTAAAGTTCTGTCAGTTTAAGGCTCCACTTTAACGGAGCTAAAGATATTCTGGAATTCAGACAACTTTTTCTTCTTCTCCTGACTTCGTATTTCCCCAGGCCCCGTAGCTGAGGTGTCTTCAGTAGGGTTCCAAGGCCTAGGTTTCCACAATCCCATCAGGAAGTGTGTTTTCAAGCTCCGCCCCTCCACGTACACACACCCTCTTGCTGCACTCTTCTGGCAGTATGTATGCCGTTAAAATCAGCCTTGCAAATTTAGTCCTTTTACACTAATTAAAAAAAAAATTATCCTTAGGTCTTATATGTAACTTCAATCTATACCATATCTGCTTCCAATCCTTCACCAAAATTGCCTCTAAAACTGTGACAAATCACAAAAACTGCTTTACTTTTAAAATTTCCATTATTTTAAGAATAAGCCATACATGCACATGGAACAAAATTTAAAATTTATAGAATTATAGAGTTTGCCAGATTTAACAAATAAAAATAAAGGACACTCAATTACATTTGAATTTCATAGAAACAACAAATACATTTTTAGTATAAATTTGTTCCATTTGTCCCATGCAGTATTTGGAACATACTTATACTAAAAATTAATTTGTTGTTTATCTGAAATTACAATTTACGTGGACATGCTATAGTTTGTCTGGCAACCCTAAATGCATATAGAAGTAAGGCTCTGGCAATGGTTTCCCAGGGACCCCCTTGCCTTCTCAAAAGAAAATCCTATTACCAGTTTCTTCAGTGTCATTCCAGGAATATTCTGTAAACAACTTTCTTTTACAGCAATCAACGTTAGTATCCCCAACACAACATAGAATCTGAAAAAAGGATCTAAACCAAATATAGCAATATCTACGTTTTTAATTTGGCCTCGTAACATTTATTAAAGGAACTTTAGAAGCCACATGATGCAGGAGGATGGGTCAGACCTTAGTTCATATCCACTGGGAATCCTTGGGTATGTTCTTAACTTCTCGGATCATTTGCCAAAGGAGGATAATAATACTCACCTCATCTGTTTATAGTGAATAATAAGTAACACATGTCACATGCCTTGCAACATGCCTGGCACAATGTAGCTGTTGGATCAACAGTCCCCTCCCTGTTTGGATGTTTTAGGGTATTCATCTGTAACTTTCTTAAGAACTTAACCGTGAAGGACCCTCTCTAGAACTACAGGCCGGATAAACTTGAGTCTGTCTCAACGGAACCTCCTAAATTTGCCATCAGGTAGTTGCGTTGTTTCTCTAAACCCTCTGCTCCATCTAATATTTATATGATTCAGGGCCCCGATGGCTTCATTCATCCTGTCCCGCTTTCATCTTATTGAATCTTCCTCCGTCTTCCACTGGATCAAAAAGAAATATTTGCTAAACATCCATTATGAGCTAGGCCCCGTTTCAGGCCCTGGGGTGACAGGACCGGACAAGAGAGGCCAAGTTGCTGCCCTCGGGGGCCTCCAAGTATGGAGAAACAGATGATAAAAGGGCGAACAAGAAAGACATTTTAAATAATGATAAAAGCTATGCAAGAAAATAAAGAGGAGTGATCAATGCTAGAGAGGGACAGAAGCAGACTTTATTCAGGTCAACTGCCCTCGGAATAGTAAATTCCTTTTACTTAATAGTAAATTCCACTTACTTAAGATGCCCAAGGTACTTTGTCTGCATTTCTTTAAGAAGGTTTTCAAACAATACGGGTAAAGAAGAACACCATTTACAATTTTAAGTTCACTTTTTAGACTCTAGCACTATGTAGATACCAAAGTCTTTCAGAAGTATAGACTTGGCTATTTCTTCCTTTCTTTGGTTAAAATCCAGTTGGGAAAAGGCCGGTGATGAGCATTCAAATTCTGAGTGCCAGTTATAAAAGGGCAAAGCCTCCTAGGAACTATTAACATTTATAATCCAAGTCTCCCCACCCCCCACCATATGTATAATACATATACCCAGCTCTGCAAACTGGATGTTTTTCTCCATATTTTAAAGGGGGAAAGAGGTGAGGCTCCCACGGTTCAAGTGATTTGCTCAAGGACACCCTGGTCTGAAGTGGACAAACCAGATTTGAAACCATCTTTCTGCTTCAAGCCAGGAACCTTTTTATTTCCATCAATTAGCCTGCAATTTCACTCCACTTCCACTTCTCCAAAAGCCTTGTTTCTTCATTAAGAGGTTTGCATTTAAAAAAAGAAAATTACTGTGGAGAAAGTTGGGTATGTTGAGGAGGTTTGGCATAGATGTTTCAGCATCCTTAAATATCACATATAATAACTTCCCACTTCATTTTGCCTATTAGTTCATATATTATTATCAGCGCTAATATTCAGGGATAATTATCTATTTGGAATGGCAGTGATTACCAAATTATTTTAAAAGCAGTCTTAACTGTCTTTTCTGAGAAGCTGCTTGTTGTTGGCCAGGATAGTGCAATTCCCATTTGTGTATTATAAACTTAGTACAATTTATATATTATGCAGAATAACCTTTTCTTTGTACCTCCCAATGAAATGATGCATTTTCAGGATGATTAAAAGTAAAACAGCCTAAAATGCTATATTAGTTCACAAAAATTTCTCAGAATGGCATATGAAAACTGAAACTGAAAGATTACAGAGGTGGTAAAATCTACTCACATTCTGTTTATGGGCAGAAGAGTATTAGATACCATCAGTGCCTACAGAATTACACTCTGTGTTAATAAGGATAATAAAAATAAACTTGAAAATTGGGGTGAATTCTCTAGATAAGGATGTTCTCCTAAACAAGTTTGAAAGAGTTGATGAATTAGTAAACCATTAAAATTAACTGAGGTATAAAATGAGAAATACATGAGATATTATCATATTAAAATTTTCTAAGGAGTTAAGATCACTTTAAAATGTGACAGGCTGGCTCTCCCTCCCCTGCCCTGACCCCAATTCTTTTATTTTTTGAGGTATAAAGTATTGCACTGCAACACTCTTTTTTTAGACTTCTTTTCTTTCCTTTTTTTGGAGTGGGAAAGAAACACAATGTTCGCATAGGAAAGCATACGTATTCTGAGGTACTTATACAGCTTTCTTTGACTTAACCTTTTCTCTTTGAAGTCTAGATTTTAAATGCCTCTAAAATGGTTAATTTTCGTTCCATAATACTTAAATTTAGTTTACAGATTTGCTTTTTCTCAAAAGCACTTTTTCAGAATACTGCTTTGTATGTCAATAACTCCTCTGGTCTTCCTGGCTCTAAAATTTGGATTTTTCTGACTCGACATAATTTTTGGCATTGGCCATTTTCCTTTGCATGTTATCCTCCCGCCCTGAATCAGTCTCCACTGTTAGTAATACCGAACTCGTGTGCTAAGAACAGGCTTGTCACGCATACTGCTTTTAACTTGAGTTTACAAGCCAGAACGTTTTCTCAAATTATTGTTATAATGAACAAATATTAGTTATTAAGAAGATCCTTTTAATACTTCTTCTTCCTCTTCATTCATCGTAAAGAGTCTGATTCTTTCGGAGGCACACAACTGATGTGGAATTTAGCTTTGCCCATCTTGTGCAAATCGCCTGTAGGGTTTGCAAAACTGCAGCCCATAATCCCCTCTTCAAAAAACACACTGATTATTTGTGCTTATGCTAGTTCCAAATATTACAATAGTTTCTGGACTTTTGCCACATTCCTCTCTAGATGGTCATTTGGGAGACTTTGTTTATAATGTGTGTTTTGAATGAAATTTTAGCATTCCAAGACCACAGGATGTAAGACTCAATTGTGAGTTAAACTTAATTTTGCATTTTTTCAAAGAAGTCCTACTTAGATTACAATAATAGCAAACATTGAACAGAAAATGAGAGAAAGTATGTTTTTTCCAAGGATTAGTGTTTGAAGGAATATGAGAGAGAGCATGCTATTTTCAAGGATTAGAGAATGTTTTCAAAATGGCCTATAGCTGTGGTCCCCAGCCCCCGTCTGTGGGTTGGTACCCGTCAGGGACCTAAAGTTAGACACCGGCCTCCAGAGTTCCACTGTCCCCGCCCCCTCCCAGTGTCCCCCACTGCCATGGAGAAATTGTCTTCCGTGAAACTCGTCCCCAGTGCCAGAAAGGTTGGGGATTGCTGGCCTATAGAATTCTGTAGCCGCTCAGGTAAATTAAAACATTAAGCTGTTTTATGGAAATCAGAAGAAACTAATTCTTAAGTGATTGTGCTAATTGTAATTTTAAAATCAGAGACAAAACCCTGAATTTTAAAATAGCATCTCTTTCTCAAAAAACATTATAATAGCAATTTTTTTTTTTTTACTTTTTTGGTGTTTTTTTTTTTTTTGTATTTAATGCAACATTAAAAATATAGACGCTCCCCTGGGACATTTTTCTTCTAATAAATTCTGCGCTTTTTTTCTCATACTCTTTGTTTATTTTAGAAGCCGATGCTCATTAAAGGATCCTCGAAGACTTTAGGACAAAATGAATTGGTTTTTTTAAAAACTGTAAATTAAGTTATCTTGCATCTGGTTGCAACTTCAAGAAGTTTTTTAACTTTAAAAATGGTAGATTTATTAAACCAGTGTGTCTGACTTTAGTTGTTTTATGCTCTGTCTCTTTAGCTTTTTGCTGCTTGGATTTATTCTTTTACCCTCCAGTACTGATCACAGATAATGAACACAATAACACAACAACAAATGGAAGTAAAGGCCAGCGTCTTCTACCAACATTCTCAGTCACTATAAACTGATGGATTCCTCCTCAAGATGTTGCAGTTTATATTCTTTCTCTCATCTCTCTCTCTCCCAAACACACACACACACACACACACACACACACACACACGCCAGTGATTTATATGACATAATCTTTCTGGAATTCTATAAACACAGGATATGCAACACGGGTTAACCACTTGTCTAGGAAAGAAAATAAGCAGAGAGTTGCCCACAGAACACATCTTACATTTGGTCTTCTATGTATGCCAAGAAAGTGATCACTTTGAGTCTCTGACTGAGTAGTAACAGGACCCTTGAAAGCAGGATTGCTATTTTAAATGAATGCTGCTTGTTAACAGAATGCAGAATGAATTACGACCTCTGAATTAAGCTCTTTTATTGTTGACCTTGATCTTCAGAGAGGGTGTGGTAGGTAACTGACTGCAAATCTGAAGCTTATGTTAGGTACAAAGGAAAGTATTCTACTCAGACAAAAATAGAATATAAACATTAATGGAACTGGTTAAAACAAAATTATTTGTTATTCATTCAAGTGAAAAGCAAGATATTTAATAGTTCATATATGCCAACCTCCTTAAAACTTTTGTGAGATAGAATGGAGAATAAATGAATAAATAAATGCCCTAAGTATTGTCTTCCTTCGCTAAAACATTTGACTGGTAGCGAGCCTGATTAATATTGCCCTAACAGGGACACCATCCACAGCTTTTTGCTGGACAGATATATTCAACAGCAAAGTTTTAAGCTGCTAATGCTACCTTTTCTGGCATTAGGTAGCTGTTAATGCTACCTAAAAAAAAAGAGCATTGTGAGAGGCAGGGTAGGTAGGGATGTGACTAACAGCCTTGTGTTCCTGTGATTAGAGTGGTAGATCACTGGGCTGAATCTTAGCAATTTTTCTGTTCTGCAGAAGGACTGACATCAGGAAGCTTGGCTACTACTGGCGATTATGGAAACTGCCAATTCAAGGTAGCATACAGCTCCTCTACACTCCACTTAAGACGGGTCCAAAGGAAAGGCATTCAGAGGAGGTAGAGAGGTGCTTTCTCTCCAGAGTATTCATCTTTATGGATTCATTTGCGCTCATTAATTCAGGTGCTCTTATAACATTTCTAAATGGGAAGAATCTGTTTTCTCAATTACTGATACCGAACGAGCATGGAGGAGTGAAGTGATTTACTGCGGTTACACAATTATATCATTCCTCTAATTTCACCCCAGGGGTCAACATCACCGAAATCTGAGTGTGGATCTAGCAGGGAAGCTCAGCTTGCAGAGGCAGGAAATCCCTAGAAGCCTCTTTCTTTCCCTTGGAACATCCTGAATCATGTGATTATTGGACCAGCCAGCCCACACCAAGCTGTTGAAGATCCACAGCTATCGCCCCTCCTCCAAGTGCTAAATCGGCTTTGAACTTGACTGATTCCTTGACATACCAAGGCCTTTGGGGGAGGAGGTGATTTCCAGCAAACTTGCTTTTTTTCACAGGACCAGTTCTGAGAACTGGGTGTAGTCAGGTAAATCGTGCCTTTGGAATCCCTGCACATTCTTGCCCCTCCTCTATTGCTCTCACTATTTTCCTCTGACTTCCATCTCTTCAGTGTCTGCTCCCAGCTGTACTGCATTAGCGCCCAACGCTCTGCTTCCGAAAAAGACTGCTAGGAATCAAATAAAGCAATTCACATCGTGAATGGGAGAGAAGCACCTCTCTTCCTCACACATGTGTGCCTGTGCGCACGCGCACACACACACACACACACACACACACACACACATACACACACACGCACCTTTCTTCCTGGATTGCAGCCGTACCTGTCATTTCACCCAACAAAGTCGTTCTCATGGAGGAAATGTAAGCCTAATAATGGAAAGGAGAAAAATGTCTGCAATTTCCCTGATGAAATGTTGTTTTTTTTGTTTTTTTTTTTTGAGACAGGACCTTGCTCCTTTGTCCAGGCTAGAGTGCAGCGGTATCATCTTGGCTCACCACAACCTCAAACTCCTGGACTCCAGCAATCCTTCTGCCACCACACCCAGCTAATTTTTCTATTTTTTTGTAGAGATGGGGTCTTGCTGTTGCTCAGGCTGGTCTCCAGCTCCTGGCCTCAAGCGATCCTCCCACCTTGGCCTCCCAAAGTGCTAAAATTACAGGCATGAGTCACTGCTGGCCTAAATGTTTTCGATTATTTACAGCTCTTCATCCCAAAGCCCGAAACTAGTCAGTCCAGAGGAGATGTCCAGAAGGGATCATTTTTAGGAAAGGCACAGCCTGGTGAACAGAGCACTACCTACCCATGAGCTTGGTGGTTCATCCTTGGTTCCTGAACCCTATCTGATCCCGTGCAAATCCTGTTGGTTCCATCATTAAACTATGCCCCACATCTAATAATTTTTACCATCTTCCCTACTACGTCCTAGTCCAGAGCACCACCAGGTCTCTCTGGGTACCTGTATTACCTTCCCACCTTCTCCCCACTTCTGTTCCACCCCCATCCCCTACAGTTCATTCTCTACAGGACATCTGGACTGATTCTTAACAATGTAAATCAGATCATACTATTACATTTAAAACTTCTCATATGCATGTCTATAATTTTTATTATTCTTCAAGCATTTTGCCATCACCGATAGCATTGGAAAACTTTAAACAAAAAAACTGTGCTTTCTTACAAGAGACAAAAAAGCTGGAAGCTGGAGATACCTTCTTCCAGATGTAAGAGGTAAGGTGAGCGGTAACACCTAGTAATGTTCTCACCACACGTTAAAAAAAGTTACTATGTGAGATGGTAGATATGTTAACTAACTTGATTGTGGTAGTCATTTCACAGTGTATATGTATATCAAATCATCATGTTGTACACTCTAAATTTATACAATTTTTTCTTTGTCAATTATAGTTCGATAAAGCTGGAAAAAATAAAACAAAAACATATGTAAAACCTTAAAAAAACAAAACAAAGCAAATGTCATTCATTGCTGAATGCAGGAATACTGCTTGCCTTGCCATCCGTTTCCTCTACTTAGAAGGATCTTTCCCAGCTTTTCTTCTTGGTGAATATTTTATTCGGTTCATACAATTCCCCAGAATAGATATCCCACATCCCACAGTTTAAAGTCTTAATTTTCTCCCCTCACTCCGAAGCTTGTACAATTGTTGAGACTATTCTTGGATTCTAAATGGTAACTTTGTAATATCCTTCAGTAGTTTCCCAACTTTAGCAGTTTTCTATATGCCATGAAAATTAATGTTTCTAATTCCATTTGATGTAAAAAAGATACTGAACAATGTCCTGTTGAATAGGAAAGGCAAGTAGACCTCAATGGGTGGAGGGTAACCCAAGGCCAAGAAGAGAGTCTGAATATGCTAGTCATTCCAACAGGTAGCTTCTTCACCCTGATTGCTTCCTTTTCTGGACTCTGGATTGTTCCAGAAAGATTAAGACTCATTTTCTCTACTTTTTTTTTTCCCATGCACATTTATTTTGTCTCTCTGCAACATTTCTCAACCAGGTATTATAAAAATATAGGTAATAAATAAGAGAGCAAAGCCTTGTAAGTGAATAGCTGTTTGCACAGGGCAAATAAGCACTGTTCAAGGAGAATACTTTCTATTTTTTTAAAAAATGAGGAATTATTTACTTTAGTATGTCTACTTCCTTGGAGGAAGTCCAACTGGTTTAAGACAGAAATAAAGGCTATTAATCTTTCCGTATTTCACTTACAATTCTATTCTGGAAGGAGGAGACCCATTAATAAATAGAAACATTTATAAGTACTATAATATCTAAATAAAAGTACACTAAGTCATCTACTTTTGGGGAAATATTTAGGGTATAATTTTCAGCTAACTGGAGAGAACCTAACAGAACTCAAGTGCTTGAAAGAGGACACATTATCACTGGAGCCATACTTCATTTCTTTTGTCACAGAAGTGGACAGCTGCTTGCACCTGCCTCAACTTTTTTTTTTTTTTTTTCAGGCTAAAGTTATCTATTCCAGGATCCTGTGTCATGTGGTATAAAGCTTTGGTTTCAACCAGGCACTAATACAGAAGCTTGAATATATTTGAAATTCCTTTAGGGGGGGAAAGATTGGCCAAGGCTTCTGACAGCTTTGCTTCTCATACCCAGGCCAAACTGGGCCAGCTCTTCCTTAGGGCATAAATGCACACTGGCATCTCATTTCTTAAAGTCACAGAATCACAGCTATTGTCCCGAAAGGGAAGTTAGAGCTCATGTGGTCTAACCTATTTATTGTACATTTTTCTGCATTTATATTAACATTCCTTGCTCCCTTATAGCAAAGTCCCTAATTAATTGACAATAAAGAGCATTCATATTATCGATGCCTTTTAGAAAACATCAGTATAAATTAATAAGATTTAACAGTTCATTCAAGGACTTTCATTTACAACTCTGATTCTTAGGAAAGATAGTCCACCAGACAAATTAACCATCCATTCATGTATATTCTCCAAGTTCTGTGCCTTAACTTGGTAAAGAATTAGAGAGCAACGTGCCTGGGTCACATTTCCTCAGCCTCTTGCTCAAATGTGTTCACCAACTTACAGGTGAGGTGTGTCCTCTGTGTTTGTGCACAGGGTTAGTAGGAGTATATCTTTTGCAAAACCGTGATTGAAGATATCAATTACAATGCCAAGTGGTACTATCTCAACACAGGTCCATGTGATAAAGTCCTTCTTGAATTTAGTTTTAGGCAATGATATCATGCCTGCTCACTCTTGTCAGAAAGTGAAATCTCTATAGCCTATCAAGTTTCTCTTTTCACCTTTGCTGCCAGAAAAATAGGAACCACATTTATTGCCAAGCATAATCTGATCAACTCTGGTGCCTAGAAGTATTTACTTCTCTTGCTTTCTTCTTAACTGTTTTATTTGTAAACTGCCTCCAGTAATTTTAGAAGTATGTAAGTTGAAAATAAAAATGTAAATTAATAAAATGGGTAAAAGCAATTGGTAGGAAGTAAGGCATAGTCAGACTTGCCAATGAGACTTGTCTGTGCAAAGGTCTTCTTGCCAATTTTCCCATTTGAAGGGTAGTCGAGAGACCTTGTGCTTTGTATCAGAAAACCTGGCCTTAATCCCCAGCCTCACGGCTTAATTTGTTGAATAACGATGCAAAAGTCACCTACCTTCTATGCCCTCGTCTCTAAATGGGGGTATTAATGCTGCTGATCCACTGGGTGATTGTGACAACCAAATGAAAGAAACACGGGGAAATGTTTTCTAAACGGTGAGTCACACTAAAAATGTTAGTTGTTATAACTTCTGTAACTCTATCTTGCAGTGCTGAGTCACTTCGGGCTAACCAATACCTGTTTGTGGGGGCTTTTTTTTTCTTTTTTTGAGACAGAGTCTCACTCTGTTGCCTGGATTAGAGTGCCATGGCGTCAGCCTAGCTCACAGCAACCTCAAACTCCTGGGCTCAAGCGATCCTTCTGTCTCAGCCTCCCGAGTAGCTGGGACTACAGGAACACGCAACCATGCCCAGCTAATTTTTTCTGTATATTTTTAGTTGTCCAGCTATTTTCTTTCTATTTTTAGTAGAGATGGGGGTCTCACTCTTGCTCAGGCTGGTCTCAAACTCCTGAGCTCAAACAATCCACCTGCCTTGGCCTCCCAGAGTGCTAGGATTACAGGCGTGAGCCACCGCGCCTGGCCGTGGGGGCTTTTTAAGTAAGTTCACGAATTCACAAATAAATTCACAAATTCTTTGATACTCCTTTCAAGAGGTGGAGCCTAATTTTCTCCCCTAGAAAGTGGGCTAGATTCAGTAACTGATTTCTAGCAAATAGAACGTAGCAGAAGTAACAATACATAACCTGTGGGATTAGGTCATTAAATGCATTGTAGCTTCCTTCTTGTTCTTGCTCTTAGATCACACATGGCAGGTGAATCCAACAGCCCTGTCATAAGGGCACTCAACAGCTCTACAGGGAGGTCCGTGTCAGGAGCAACTGAAGTCTCAGCCACGTGAGAGCGCCATCTTGGAAGCAAGTCCTTCAGCCCCAGTCAAGTTTTCAGAAGACTGTACTGCTGGCCAACTTCTAGACTATGAACTCCAAGGACACCTCAAGCCAGAACTACCCAACTAGGCCATTCCTGAATTCTTGGCCCTCAGATATTCCGTGAGAGAATAAATGTTTATTCTTGCTTTAAGCCCCTAAATTTGGGGAAAAACTGCTGTACAGCTAAAGATAATTAATGAAATGTCTATAGTTACCTACCCATCCTTTTTCAGAACACTATTTCAGGCTAAGAGCAGATGTTACTTTTCCCAGATATTGTCACTAAAGGAAATCCAAATACCCAAATATCTTAGAATCATTGAGTGGAAAATCACCTCAAAGTCATGTGCGGTTATGTCATTTTGCTGATGGGAAAACCAAGAAGCAGAGGGAATTCAATGAGATGCCTAAGGACATTTAAATAAATGACAAAATCAGGGCTGATCCTTCCCCAGTCTTTTTCCATTTGATGTCATCTTTCTCTCTCTCTCTTTTTTAATGACCTAAAATGCTCCTTTGGGCCAGGCATGGTGGCTCACACCTGTAAACCTAGCACTCTGAGAGGCCAAGGCGGGAAGATCGTTTGAGCTCAGGAGTTCAAAACTGGCCTGAGCAAGAGACAGACCTTGTCTCTATTAAAAAAAAAAAAGAAAAAGAAAAAAAGAAAAAAAATGCTCCTTTGTTTTTGAGCACAGATCTCAGAACCACAGAAAGGCTCAAAATCAATACTCTCTTTCTACTATACTATGCTACCTCTTTCTTTTGCTTCTTTCACCTGAAAATGTGTCAACCAATAGCTCTTAGTTTACGACATCATTTTACGAAAGAAAGAATGCCCCTCTGGTAAGGAAATTGCATGAGATGAACACATGTTGTTGTGAACACCTGCTGTTAATAAGATGCTGTATGGAATCAAAGAAGTTTAAGCCTAAATTCTGATCCTTAAGGGTACTCCCAGTCTGGTGGGAAAGGGATGTACTAAATGCAGTCAGAACAATAAATTATAAGATACTGAAGGACAGAGAGATCACATGCGAGATAGAAAAATATATTTGGCCAAGAGCCCACAGTACACGTTCTATAACCACTCTCCCACAGTGAAATTTAAAGCCGGTCCTCCAAATTAATACACTAAGATGAAAAAAAAACGTATATTTTAAAGATTTTTAGACTAAACTCTTTTTTTTTTTTTTTTTTTGAGACAGAGTCTCACTCTGTTGCCCTGGCTAGAGTGAGTGCCGTGGCGTCAGCCTAGCTCACAGCAACCTCAAACTCCTGGGCTCAAGCGATCCTACTGCCTCAGCCTCCTGAGTAGCTGGGACTACAGGCATGCGCCACCATGCCCGGCTAATTTTTTC
>CAUYSK010069192.1:0-20267 GCA_963575035.1 Avahi laniger | reverse complement strand
AAAGTGAGACTCTGTCTCAAAAAAAAAAAAAGACGTCTTGGATAGTTTCTTGACTATCTGAATTATTTAACTGAAAGTTTACAAAAAATTAGAGAAGCTTGTTCCTAATGGAGTTTAATGTGACATATCTTCAAATATAATTAATCTATATATTCATTTAGAGTAAAAAAACTGAATTTCTCAACTCGTATATATCGTAACATCTATAGATGCCTTTTGAGCATCATTAGCCAAACTCTTAGTCTATTTATGTGAATTGCATACAATAGATATGCATCTGAGTCTTCTGCCAGTTGTTTCGATCTACTGGTATATTGCCTATCGTAATAAATAATCTCTTTATTGATCTCCTTGGTGGTGCTGTTTTATTACGTAGGAGAAGGGTCACTCTATAATTGAACCAGGGCTGTATAAATGATCTCTATTGTTTTCTACTTCTGATGTGGTAGTACTTTCTTCACTATTCTTTTTAACAATATTTATTAAAAACAGACATACATACACATTTTTGTTGTTGTTGTTTAAACTTTCATGTCCCTGTGACTGCAAAATGACTTAGGGAGAGAAGTAAATCACTTAGCAATGTTCCCAACTGACACATTGCTCTCCAGTAAACTCCCCTTGATTAAGGCATAACAGTTTTTCTGCCCCTTAATAGCTGGTGCCTACAGAGGAGACGCTGTATCTGGAGTAGGGCAATGCAAAATAATTGGCTTTGGGCCAACCTTGGCATCAACCTCTTCACATTTGGATCCAAATTAAAGCCTAATTTAGAGGGAGCTTAAATTTAAAAAGCACACTTAATTCCTTCAATTTGCGGAACTATTCCATTCCATTAGGCAACTAATTTCTACCTGTCAGATTGGGAATGAAAGTGGCCTCTCTCAGGAGGAAACTTTTCACTTGCAGTAATTAGGCATGGGGAGTCTACGATGATGCCTGTGCTTTGATAGCTGCTTGTGTTTAACTCTCCGAGCTTATGAACCCTTGGGTAAACTCAATTGAAGTGTCAGCTTCAATACTTGCCTGATACAGAAAGCTAAAATGAGGTTACATATTTCATAATTAAATAACACAACTGCTTTAATTTTTATTAGAGAACCATGAAAGGTTACCTTATATAAAGTCCAAGAGCATAAATTCCTTTGTTGATCTATTATTCTAATAAGCTCCTGAAGAAAATCTGAAGAGGTCTTGATTACAATTAGATAAAAGCCAGGAAAGTGCATATATTCAACCGTATCAAAGTAATGACTAAAATTAGCAAGTGAGATGAACTGTAAGTGCTATGTCAAGCTCCTCTCTTTGATACTATTCTTGACATACGGAAGGTCGTATGTTTAGTGCAGAAGCCCTAGGCTGATAGACAGAAGACTTCAGTCCCAAGCTCTGCAACTTTCTAACTGTAAAACCTTGGTCAATGTTCTTGACCTCACTTAGCTTCATTATTTTATCAACAATGTTACTTTTTTCTCTTCAATTCAAACCGAGATTTAACATTTAATAAATGAATATAATTGAATGCTTCTTTCAGAAAGCATTTATCATATTCAGTGATGAATATAAAAGTTCTTGCTACTTTAAAGCTACATTTTATCATAAGCTATTTTATACAAACTGAATCAACAACAAGAACAAAAAACTGTCCTTACCATGACTCAATCTTCATTATAAAATGTTTTCTTTTTTTTCTTTATTTAGTTATTCTGCTATAGATGCATGCATAATATGGGAACTGTTAGAAATAGCAAAAGGATCCTCTGTGGACTATTTTAATCAGTTTAAATATTCACATTTTCATTTACATAAAATATTATTAGGGAATGAAAGTATGTTGAATGATGTTTAATTTCAAGCTGGTAATCTAAAACATTGTTTTAGACTGAATATTTCTTAAAATATAATTGGTAATGGGTTACATTAACTTACAGAATTTAAAAATTTTTATGACAAACTCACATAAATGATTTGGGAGCAGAAAGTAAAATCATGAATTTAATGGCTAAAAACACTTTGGTGTGAGGCCCAAATGTTTTCATATTTTTTTAAAACTAAATTGAAAAGGTTTGAATATCCGTATCAGAGGAGAAATGGGCTTTTCAAAATTTAAAGTATAAAGGATTCATCATATGCAAACAAACTGTGGTAGATTTTGTATTCAGTAGTTTCATATCCTAACTGATTCTCCCAAGGAAAATGAATAGTGAGTGATTCATGCAGAGTTCTTTCATTTCCAAATTATTTTTGCATAATTAATTCAGAAATAAATGACTATATTACAAATACAGACAACCTGAAAATCAATGGCATCATTTAAGTAATAACTTATGAAGATAGTGCAGGAAGTAAAAGATGTCTTTGGGGTTTTTTGCAGCATTAATGTATTTCTGCTTTGAATTTTTTTGATTTTATATATAATTAATATTAATGAGATAAATATCAGAGGGCCACTTTAAAAGGTGAACCATTTTAAATTTTTAACAATTAATTGCAATTATTAATAAACAAGACATTCTAAATTAAAATAATGGCTTAAGTTCAAGTTTTCATATCTCAATTTAATCAGCATTTAATTAAAATGTCCATATTAAAATACATGTAATATGTATACATACTTGGCTGAAGAAACTAAGGATAAGAATTGCCCACATATCCAAAAACAGAATTTCTGCCAAATAAAACTGACAGTATTCAATGGATTCTTTTTTCAGGTTTCTGCTCAAATATTTATTTCTTAGAGATGCTTTTCGTGGTCCCTGTGTTGAAAATAGCACATATTCTTGTATTATCTTTTCACTTATCCTGCTTTATTACTCTTCCAGTCCTTATTTCTACCTGACATTATATTTATTTGTATAGTGCCTTGTTCTTTAAGGAGAATACAAGCTTTATTTTACTGTTTTGGCCGCTGCTGGGTGCTGGACTTGGTACACATATGGAATGCACTCCATATATTTACTGAGTGAAATAAGAATGCTCCATGAACCAAGAAATGATTCACCCAGGAATTAAGTAGCAAACTCGTGGTCAACCCTGGATTTACAAATACGTAAGTTATGTTGATGCGGGAGAAGGGCTGCTAGGATGGATTGCCTAGTCCCACATAGAAGCTATTATTTTGTTCCCTATGAGTAGGATCCAACAATTTTTTCTAATAGATATTGCTCCAGCATGAAGGAAAATGAGACAAGCCAATGGGAACTTTTTTTTTTCCAGGAGAGAGATTTTGTGCACAGAAATAACTATTTTAGTTGATGTGATTTTTATTTACTGATTAATATATTAAAGTCAAAATTTCATTAAAAAGCTTACTCTGCTTTAAGATTTTAAATTCAAGTCATAAATCTTAATTTTTCATTTATAAATCTCATAAGGCTTTCAAGGCTGCATTTAAAGAAGTGGGTTATATTGTGTCCATACACTTCAAGTTGATCAAAATTTGAACAATTGGTTACATTGGCATCTTAGTTAAATTATCTCTGAAAATTTAAACTGTGTATATTAATTTTTCATTCATTTGTAAGATTTTAATTGCTTAACATGACAAATATTTAATATTTGTAAATGTGCATATTGTCAACATACAATATTTAGATCTTTGTAGATAATATGGTAAATTTATCTAATGATACTCCTAATTTCTCTGGAATATTTTGGTACTTTCAAATACTTGTTTAAATTATACTTTTCAACTTAAAACTATAAATCTAAAATAAATTGCAGACACACAGAAGGAGGTATCTCTCAATAGAATATTTTTTCACCAGTAAATATTTACATAGGAAATTTTTATGTTTATTGAGAAAATTTTATACATGTATTTAAAAACACTCAATATATTTTTAACAATGTGATGTGTGGGGAAAGTCTTGATTAGATTCTAAGTATGATTCATAGACTCCAAGAATTCTGTGTAGTTATTTTGAACTGTGCTGAATGTCAACAAAGAAACATCTATGTTGCTGAAACATCTAGAAATCTTAATGCTGCTTATAAAGTATTAATAACTGCTTAGCATCTGCTTAACTGACTATGGATTGAAAAGACAAGTTTTAAGCATGTGATTTTTTATAGTTTTTCCTCCTAACTATTAAATTGTCAAAGTCATCATTATGCCTTTTTGCCTCTCAGCTGATTCTTTCACAACTAGCAAATGCCCATAGGGGAAATATATCTCAGAAGCAGGGCTCACTTCTGTGGATTTCTCTCTTCTTTGGGATTTTTATTTTGTAATTCTTTATTATCTTTTGGCTTCCTGGCTCCTTCAAGCAGATTTGTTTTTTTTAATATATTGTCCAGATTTTTGATAAGACCTCAAGAGCAGGATTGGTCTACACTTCTTTTTCTTCATTATCAGAAGTAGAAGGCAATATAATGCTAGCGAAATGTTTATTTTCTTAAATTATATGTTTAATCAAAAACTAAGGTGTTACCGTCCTGAGACATGGGTAGTGCTTCAACTGTTAACATTTCAGATTTCACAACTCCCTAACATCTATGTGTTTTAAGGGTTAGCCTGTGTGTCTACTGGATAAGCATGCTTGTTATGAAGTAGATTAAGTTTCCTCAAGCTGTAGCATAGTTTCTATAGTATTGAAAGCAACGGACACACAAAAGTTCTTTGAAAACAGGAGATCTGTATAGTCACAACTAGGTTTTAGAGGCTGATCCATGACTGTACTCTCATATTATTTGAGAAATTTCACAGAGAGATCTCCCAACATACAATGATTATAAACTGTCTCAATTGCCATAATGTCTATCCAAACAATTTTTTGTTATACAATATCTTTCTCTGGCCTGATCCTGAAGTTAAATCTCTGTTGTTAAGCTGAAACTCAAAATTTTTTTTGAAAGAACAGACCCACAATTTACATTAGCTAATTTTTTATTATGTGTTTTATACTTATAAATTAAACCATTCAGATAACTCTTATATGAAACTGTTTCACGTATGAACAAGTACATAAAGAACTATAATTATGGTTGCATTGAATAGTAAATTTGGCCCAGCAGATGAAGAATTTTGCTAGAAGAAATAAACAATTCATCGAAGAGTACTATCTTACACATTCAATTTGATTAATGTTTTAAAAGAAAAACAATCTCCTATTTCTTGACTGTAACTTTTTCACATTTCTTAAGCTATACCACCTATTACTTAACTTGTATCTACACTCTGTGGGTACATCTATTTTAGAATCTTTATAACCAGTACAATTATGCTCACTAGGAAACTGACACCAATGAGAAAAGTAGTCCAAACTTGTGGGTCTCAACTGTCACTCCCCTTTCAATGACCTATTTCTATTCAATATTTCTCAAGAGTGTATATGAGTGTGAGTGTGTATGTTATTGTGTGTGTTTAATATGACCATATGTGTCCTATGGAGAAAGTTTTATGTGAGAATGAGGGAGGTACTTCTAAATTCAGAAACCTTGGTATAGTGGAATAATGCCAAGATGATAGAACCGAGTCATGCTTGCTACCTTCCTGTCCCTTTCACAGATACGTTCTTGGATCCTCAGACAAGGAACTATATATTCATCTTCGCTTTTGTCCTCTTACCTGGCTTCTTAAAATCTGCACTATGTGGCCAGTCCATGCTCTCAATTAGCCATTTGAGAGCTTACCTCCTAGTGATATAAAATGGGAATGTCTAACTCTCCAGCCCCTTTTAGTGGTAAGTGAACCACGGACAACAATGTGTACTCTCTGTAGGTTGCAACAACAAATACCCAAATAAATAAAAAAAAGAAAGAATTATGAGCAATACAAGAATAGTGCATTTTTGAAATAAAATAGAGTTCGTTTTTGCACTAAATTCTGTGAATATCAAGAATCACAAACTAATGGACAAAAATGAGACAAATGACATGAGAAGATGAGGCCAAGCAAAATCTACTTCCATAAAAGGCTAAACCCACAAGTCAGGTTCATTTGTTAAGCGCCTCTGAAACATAATGTGATTTGAATGTTAAAATGACCCATTTCCAACACCATAGTTCACCCCTTGTTTAACTCTGTACTATTAGAGTCATAGTAACAAGAAAAATTTTTTTAAAAAGGTCAATGTTTCCTTTTTGATAGTGTTGATTTTTAATAGTTTTGTTGAATATTTGGGACTATGTAGCTTTTACAATGGCAAATTGGCAAATCTGTGTTGCTGCAGCTAACACGAATCTATTTAATTTAAAATTGTGTGCTGAAGAAAAAATATGTCTATGACATTTTATTAAAATAAGTTATCAATTTGATTATTGTGATATTTTCATGACACTTTACTAGGTGTGGTATCAATTTCATTGTCATAACTCAAATTGGTTTAGAATTTGATTGAGTTCACTTAATAGATTATTTTAATTAAAATAAAAAGCTCAGTCAAATAAAAAACCATACAAATAAATTTTCAGGATTTTTAAATAATCTGACAGCTCAAGTCATGTTATTAAATTTGAGTGATTTTTGCAAGAAGTTAAACCCTCCCTCTTTCACCCATCCAAAGGGGAAAGTGATGGAACTGCTAAGGGAAATGGTTGCAGAATTACTCCTGATCTGAGTATACATTATGATGAATCGCTGGCATACACTTACAATAGTCTATAAATTTCCTTCTCAATTTCATCTCCTCTGGTCCCCCTCCCTTGTTGCCTCACCTATTCTTCTTGTTTTAGAAGCGTTAATGGTTTTGTAGAAGGTTATTCCATTGAACTCTGATCATGGTTTCTTATGTACTAGTGTTGAACCCATAAAGAACTTTAAAAATTCTCAGCACCCATGTTGAACCCCAGACCAGTTGAAAATCTCCTGGTGTGGACATAGATATCAGTAAGATTTTTGAAGCTCTCCAGGTAATTCCCATGTACAGCCAAGACTAAAATCTGCTATCATAAAGCAATCATTCATAAAAATAATGTGAGGGACTTGTTAAACTGCCTATTTTCAACTTTACCTCTAGAAAGTCCTTATTTGACATGTGATATAAAGCAATTGGAATTGAGTTTTAAAAAATAACCCCCAGATGATTTCAATACAGGTGTTATGTGGAGCACATTTTGAGAAGCAGTACCATGTGAATATTGGACTTTCTCTACATTTCATTTTATCAATTATTCTTCTCACTTGTCAATTTATATTCTTTCCAATGACTTTTCTTATACATAAAAATATTTTTTGTTTCTACCAACTAAACAAAATCCCTTCCTCACAGCCCTATCTTTTCTATATACAGCCCTATCTCTCTCTTAAGAAAAAGTTGTAAAGTCAAGTCTTAATCATGCATCTTTTTCCAAACCCTGTTTATTCATCCACCCCGGACCAACTTCATGGGCATGCCACCTGTGCAGTCACACTAGGCTGAGAGCTCAGAAGGGCCTTACTTGTACTTGGGTTATTGCTCTGTTGTCCTGATATTAGTTAATTCTTTTTAAACAAGAGACCTCTCATTTTCAATTGCATTGGGACCTGAAATTATATAGTCAGTTCTGCTTCCTTACTATCTCACCACTATAAAACTCTCTTTGATTTTCAAATTAATAGGCATTTTAAAGTCCTTATTTCTTTTTGGTTTGTTTGTAGCCTTCACTGTTGTTGATCATTATATCTTTGAAATGCTTTTGCATCTACTTTTACTCCACTCTCTTCTCATTCTGCTGCATCTCAGGCTATCTCAGTATCCCTCATAGGTGTTTCTTCCTCCCAATGCCTTCTATGTACTGTTTTTCCTCAGCATTCTATTCCTGATTTTCTGTTTTAATAAAATTTCACTCTTCACATACTAACTGCTTTCAAGCACACTTGCCAGTATGCACTCAATGTTGCCCAAAGTCTTTAATCCATAGCTCTCTATCTGAATGTTTCCAAGTATTAAAAACCAACTATTAAAAAAAAAACCCTAAGCTTATTTTCTCTTAATCTATTCTGATTCCCTATTATTTATCTGAACAAATTTCATTTGTTCTCCTTGTTATCTTTGGAAAAACTTGAGAATAAACTTCAAGTCTCTAAGGCAATTCTGTCCTGTTTTCTTAATATCTCTTGAAACGCTTCTATCTTATCCTTTCCCACCATCATTATTCATTTTAGAACTTTGTCTCCTCTCGTCCACAATTGCTGTATAGTTTTAAATGTCATCTCTGCACTCTTTAACTGTCTATTTTCAATGCCAGCAGAGAAATTTTCAAATATGCAAATCTGGACATGGAATTTTTATAATTTAAATCCTAAAATAGCCTGTGATGGTGGCTCTCAACTCTATCCAATCAAGTACATCCTTTACATAACAAGTATCATGTAAAAAGCCATTTATTAACATACAAGAAAATTCATAGAAAACATATATACACACACTCTAACAATTTTTAAAAATATATTATGTCCCTAAGATATAAATGATAAATAAAATAAAATTATTTAAATAAAATTACACATATTTCAGTATTTAAATATTTGAGAATGACTATTCTGGAAACCATATTAAAATAATCAAATATGTTTACCCATTGAACTATGATGAATACTGGTAATTAATGTGTCATGAGCAATGCTCCTGGCACTGATGGGATGTTGCGACACAGTGGGTGATTCTTGATAAAATTTTCAACAAAAGAAAGTGCAATCTTACTTCATTTGATATGGGATTTGCAAAACTGCAAAATCCTATATATAGTAAAAACCGTTCAATTTTTGTTTGTTTTATGACAAATGGAGTTGGCACAAGGCAAGTGTAATTATATACATTAATATAGAAGAAAGGGGCCATGGAAAGTTGTGAAGTGGGACAAGAATTTATTGTGCAAGAATTGGTTGCACATTGCAAGATGACAAGCATCATTGGCTCCAGTCCCTAAATATCACTTCATTGATTTCCACTGAAAATACAAAGAGTCAGCCTCCAGGATATGCCTAATGCCCATCTCCCTGGCCAGACCCCTCTCCTTCCCATAAACGCTTCCCATAAATGAAAGCATGTGGAACTATTTTGTGCCAAATATTTTTTTTGAATAACCCACACATGAAATCATACAGGAAAATATATTTTTCTAAATTCCAAATCACAAACTTTGAAAAAACCTTATACACCCATCCAAATTGTGTAGTACCATTTAATTTCTGATTTTCAGTGGAATCTATGTTCTTTCCAGGATTGTTGTCTTGAATAAGGACTAAACACTCATACCTCAGAGAATATATTCTTATGCCAATATCTCATAGCAAAAATCAATTCAGGAATAAGAGAGACTTTCTGACACTTGTAAATTTTCATCCTATTCTTATTCTATGGTGTCTCTTGAGAAATTTTTCTTTTTCTTAAATGTTAAAATTATTAAAGATAACAGAAAATATTCTGTCCTTATAAACCTGTAACATGTAGGTTTCTTTCAATAACACTCTATATCTGTGGTTTGAAGCAAAGCAAAAAAGGGATACAGATACAATTGAGCAATCAAGAATCACTGTGAGAATAAAGAAATTGTCAAATCATGCAGCCATTTCCTTTCCCTTTCCATATTTCTTGGTTTAATATTGGAACACTTTGTAAACATATATCAAAATTATTTAGAATGTTTAAGTTACCACACACAAATCCATGCTTCTGAAAATGGCTACTTCAAGAAACTGACAATTCCTTTAATATATAACAATCTACATTCTACATCCACCGTTTTCTGTGTTCCCTCCCATATCTCAGTGTCCACAAGCTTAGGCACTGCATTTCCCAGATTTCCTTGTACCCATAATTCTGAATGCAAAGTAGCTCATGCTAGAGAATCTCCCTCAAATATGATTAGGAAAGAGGAAGGAAGGAGGAAGTGATCCTCCTTTGTCCATGGCACAGTGAGACAAGAGCTAACAGATGGGAGTATTTTCTGTGACCGCTTCCCCTGTTCTAGTGATGAGTCCTCAGTCTTCTGCGGTGGAGGAAGTTGTCATGGTGGTCCCAGTGACAGCCACAGAAGTTGCAGCTTTTTGAACTCAGGATCACAGAGACGGTGATTTAACATTAAGTTCAATAGCAGTTTGGAGCCCTGATTTTCACCCCTCCAGTTTGTCCAACTTTTTGTAATGCCTTATTTTTCACATGAAACTCTATATCGAAATAAACTGATTGAAATAAACATAGTTAAAGTCACTGGGTCAGAATACATCAAAACATAACACCGAAAAGGTCAGTAGGAGAATGCATCGCCTACTGTGGCATCCTGCAGACAGGTATGCTTGGGCCAAGGTACAGATGAACATTTCCATGAACTAGAATTCAAGAGAGAAACTCTGCCTAACTGCTATTATTGCTTCTTATGGAAAAAAAGAAAAAGCAATCTCATAAATTAATATTTTGGGTTTAGGAAATCAGGCATTCAGACCTTAGGTGCCTCCTTTACTTAGATTGTTTGGAGACACTAACCACCTAGAAATGAAGATTTTCTTCATCCTCAGACCCAGAGGACAAGCCCTGCACTGGGAACAAGTGCTCTCAGAACAAGAAGTTGCAAGCCCTTCAGTTGGGAGTGAGGGTGCTATGCTCAGCTATCTCAATGCCAGGTAACCCAAAGAAATTATAAGTTATGATTATCTTTAAAAACACCTACAATGGATTCTCTTTTCTACAATTTTTAGTAAGTATATTACTAAATTGTTTATATTATAGAAGAATTGTGAAAGAGTAGCTTCAAGCTAAATTATTAGGAAAATCAAATGATATGAAAGTTGCAGCCATCTAACCATCATAATTAAAATTCTTTAGAGTAGGATATGAGAGGCTTAAATTAGAACAAAAGTGGCATGTCTATTACTGATTTTTGTTTCTTGAATAAAGCTTTTTTTACCATTTAAATATTATTTGTCACTGCTAAATTACAAATACACACATAGACCTCTAATAATCATTTCCCTCAGAAAAGTTATTTGGATTTTTCAATGATGTATGTTTATGTTGATAAGCTAGTTTTTCAAAAGAGAAAAAAATTTCTGCATGAAAAACAAATCTTAAAAATGAGAATTTTCAACCAGATTTCTTCCCATATATATAAATATGAATTATATAATTATTCATTACATACAAATATTAAATGTGAAATTTCAATAGTAATAAGTTTAAGACCTGGATCTATAAAAATGGTCACAAAATTGGAGAGGGGAAGATTGAAAAAATCTAATAAGCAATGATAAAGCAAAAAAACAAAAAGCAAAAACAAATAAACAAACAAGAACAGGAGCAGCAGAGACCAGTATATGTCTATCTTGTTTAGGTGAGAAAACCCTCAGACTGGTAGCAATTGAATGTTTTATGATTTTGCTGATTTCCCCATCATGATTCTTGTACTATCCTCACAAGCTGTATTAGCTACTTCAGAATGATTGAGATTCCCAGCATTTCCATGCTGTTCATTCTACTTTTGGCATGGAATCTGTAGAACCCCCAAAGTATGCAGGCATACCTCATTGTATGGTGCTTTTCTTTACTGTGTTTTGTAGATATGATGGTTTTTACAAAAGGAAGGTTTGTGACAACCTTGCATCTAGAAAGTTTATAGGTGTCATTTTTCCAACAGCATATGTTCATGTTGTGACTCTGTGACATTTTGGTAACTCATGCAATATTTCTAACTTTTCCATTATTATATCTGTTATGATGACCAGTGATCTTTGATGTTATTAATGCCATTGTTATTGCCTTTGAATGCCACAAACTGCACCCAGGTAAGATGGCGGACTTAATCAATAATTGTTCTGTGGGTTCTGACTGTGCCTTCAACTCTCCATTCCCTTGTCTCTCCCTCTCTTCAGGCCTCTTTGTATCCCAGACAAAACAATATTGAGATTGGGCTAGTTAATAACCCCACAATGACCTCTAACTGTTCAAGTGAAAGGAAGAGTCTCATGTTTCTCACTTTAAATCAAAAGCTAGAAATGAGTAAGCTTATTGAGGAAGGCATGTTGATATCAAAGACAGGTTGAAAGCTAGGCCTCTTGTGCCCATTAGCCAAGCCACAAATGCAAAAGAGAATGTTCCCGAAGACAATTAAAAATCCTACTTTATTGAACACACCAATGATGAGAAAGTGAAACAGTCTTTTCCTGTTATAAAAAAAAAGTTTTAGTGATCTGGATAAAAGAGTAAACCATCCACAAAATTTCCTCAAGCCAAAGTCTAATTCAGGGCAAAATCTCAACTCTCTTCAATTCTATGAAGTTTGAGAGCTGAGAGAGCTTGAGAAAAAAGGTTTGAAGAAAGCAGAGGTTGGTTCATGACATTTAAGGAAAGAAGCCATTTCTGTAACTTAAAAGCGCAAGGTGAAGCAGCAAGTGCTGGTGGAGAAGCTGCAGCAAGTTATCCGGAAGATCTAGCTAAGGTCATCGATGAAGGTGGCTGCACTAAACAACAGATTTTCCACGTAGACGAAACACCGTGGTACTGGCACAAAAGCAGACACAGAGACCAATGGAACAGAATAAAGAATCCAGGAACAAATCCACACATCTATAGTGAACTTACCTTCAACAAAGATACCAAGAACATACAGTGATAAAAGAACAGTCTCTTCAACAAATGGTGCTGGAAAAACTGGATATCCGTATGCAGGAGAATGAAACCAGACCCTTATCTCTCGCCATATACAAAAATCAAATCAAAATGAATTAAGAACTTAAATCTAAGACCTGAAACTCTGAAGCTACTAAAAGAAAATATTGGGGAAACACTTCAGGACATTAGGCTGGGCAAAGACTTCTTGAGTAACACCCCCAAAACACAGGCAACCAATCTTCAGCATTCAATATAACCTATACATTCAATCTGGATTGGAATACATCCCACGTTCTGTACCTTGCTTTCTTTCTGCTCTCAGAGTACTCCTGCCTGACTCATAAATCTTTCTGTAAAGTCACATTATATATAAATTTATCTTATATGAATTTGGTTGATATTCAGTGCAAGGCTAACTTTCAACACTTGCTTTTTTTTGTTGATATTTTTTCTAGCATAGTCCTTAAACATGAGCTAACTATTTTATATTGTGTCAACTTTAAAAAGAGCTATATTTCAGAACTGAAGGGAAAACAGCTAGTTTCTTGTTACTGAGAACCACCAAAAGTGTGTTGGACCTCAGTTCAAAAGAAATTAACAAACAAACAAACAAACTTTTACACCCTAGCAATGGTTGTGCGGGCAAAAACCTTTATTGCAATTACTATTGGCTTGCAGCATTGCTGACATTGGATAACCTGTATTATCCTGTTATAACTTTTGTTATCCAGTATCAACAATGAATAACAATAATCATTTTTATAATCATTGTTATCAATCAGTGTTATCTCTCTGTCACCATAGGTGTGTGTGTGGATGAGTATGCACATGTAGAGTGCAAAGAAACAGAATAGTTCTGTTTGGGAACAGAGAGACCTGGGGGAAGAAAATGTTATTTATATAGATAGAGGATAAGTTGAGCAGGTAGGGATAAAGAAAGGTGTATAGGACATTCTGAAGTACATTTTAACGTATCTCTCATCATTTGCAATAATAATTACTGAGAGATCCCTGCAGGTCTGCTGTATGTTAGAATCAGCACTGATAGCATTAGATCAAATTAGTTCCAATTTTAAGTTACATCACATTTGGAAAAAAATAACCGCATAGAATTTTTTGAAAAGAATTAACTTGGTTAATGTCATTTTTCTTACACTTTGGCTGAGACTTTTTTGGAAATGAATTTATATATTTCATATGAAAATTGAGAGATATACATTCAACATGAAACTTCTTGCAAATGTAGAAATTCTATTTGTGTTGCCTAACCATCTCTTCTCTCTCAAGGACTTCTCGATACTTGGAATTATATCCTGCGGGTATTTAAACTTTAATTGATGATTATATTCATTTCATTTGTATTTTCATTTTCTTTCCTTAGCCCACACTAAAAGACATTAAAGTAAACCATTTTGAAGTCCCTGGTTTCAATTGTTTTATCATACCTTTTAATTTTTCAGAAGATTAAAATAACAAGATTCCCTTGGAGAGTTCTGTATCTAGGTTGGCAGGTGTGTAAATGCTTCTCTAGAGTAACATTCTCTTTTACTGATCATCTGTGCACCTGTTAGATATCTGGCAGCATGATTCCAAATTATGGTTTCTGTGAAATCTGTAGAAAGTACAGGAGATATTCCCCAGAGTTCCCCCAACCTATGAAGAAAAAAAAATAAAACAGTGGGTGGAGAATCATAAAGTTATTTCTCTTTTAAATTGCCATTTACCTCCCAGTATAATTATGTCAGGATTTTATAATATGTTTTACTTTCCCTCCCTCCAAAGCAGGGAAACAACCTTAAATTGGCTGAATATAGAATTATATCAGAATAAAAAATAATCTCATTACACATTTCCTATTTGTACTTGCAATAATTTCCTTTTAGTTAAAATTGGTGTTACTTTAAAAATAATCAAAAATATCACAAAAAGAATATGCTGTAACAAGCACATCTTTTAAATTTGTTATTATAGAGAAATGTTACTGAAACTTTAAATTTTATTTTCTCATATTCTATAAATGTAACTAAGCCATATTTCTTGAATCAAAGTAATTAGTATATAGTAAAATATTTAACACTTTAGCTTTTAGACAAATGGTCTAATAACAAAAATTGGTTAATTTATTTCCTTTTCTCTCCAGTGTTAACCTTCAGTATGAGCTTTGCATGCATTTTAATTTTTCTTAAATTTATGCAAAAATAGATTAGCACTTCCTAGCAATCATTTGTTTTGCATTTTTGCTTTCAGCCATTTTTTAAACCACCTGCTGTATTTGCCTTATGCTCAAAGTATGCTGTTGACAGTTACTAATAATGCACATTAAATTTGCTTATGATGACAGGCAAAACACTAAGTAAAAACAAAACAATATAATCCTTCATTTGTTTCCTCTGTTTAAGTTGTGGCTTAAAAGAAACAGATCTGATCTGCAAGAGCATTAATATATTACCTTTTGTCAGGTCTTATTGAACTGAGATATAGACAACATGTGAAAGTGAAGGTAATTATACAATTTTTCAAGTACTGGTCTGTTTTTTCAAAGTTCAAAAATGTATATGCAGTCTAAAATAAACATCTTTAGGTTCACTTTATATTTTCAGAAGTCATTTGAATTTGCCACTGAGATATGATATCATTAGTAAATAAAAGCATCTAGGCTGAATATTTCTGAAGGCAAAATTTATCAAGGCAATTATAGATTTTCTATTTTGCATATATTCCTGCTTTATTCTTCTTCGTGTACATCAAATAAAATAATCACAAAACAAATATCTTTAAAATTTAAAAGGTGGTGATTAAGACCAGACACGGGGCACAACAGTTATACTTTGCAAGCCTATATTTGGAGAGTAGCAAAAATGATGGGTGTGATAGATAATTGTCCCTGGGACCCCTGTATTTTGACCTACAGAATTAGCCCTGCTTTCACAAACCTTTGTTGTGAATTTTTGGGAAAATTTGTGAACTGTGGCTATCTCTGATGTTTCCATTTATTTAACAAGAAAAATATATGGGCACTCATGATCCCGTAGTCCTTGCTACATAATTGTTTCTTGGGTTATGTTTAACTCGAGGATTAATTCTTTGAATTTATTGAGGCAAATGTAATATAAGAAAATTAGATTCAATTTATCCCTGTTAGTAATGTAGAAATTATGAATTATTATGCAGCACATTCATCTAGAAATGTCAAAATGTTTCTTATTTTATATTTAACATATTGAATTAATTTTTGCCCATCTATATATATATATACTTTTTTTTTTACAGAGTTTTGTTTTAAGACCATACAGAAATAGACTTCTAAGAGTTTGTCAAAATGTGGGGAATATTTGGTTCAGTCAATTCAGTATTTAGCCAGTTCTAGCAGGAATAGGAAAATTAAAAGTTATATTCAAAATAATATTTTCCAATATTTAAATACTCTATGTGCCAGTCTCTATACTAATAATTTTTATTCACAATTTATTTAATTCTCATATGTCTATAAGACAGATAACATTATTTTGTTGTTGTTGTTGTTGTTGAAACAGAGTCTCACTGTGTTGCCCAGGCTAGAGTGCCGTGGCGTCATCTTAGCTCACAGCAACCTCAAACTCCTGGGCTCAAGCGATCCTCCTGCCTCAACCTCCCGAGTAGCTGGGACTATAGGCATGCGCCTCCATGCCCGGCTAGTTTTTTCTATATATTTTTAGTTGTCCAATTAATTTCTTTCCATTTTTGGTAGAGACGAGGTCTCGCTCTTGCTCAGGCTCTGGTCTCGAACTCCTGAGCTCAAACAATCCGCCCGCCTTGGCCTCCCACAGAGCTAGGATTACAGGCGTGAGCCACCACGCCCGGCCAATAGATAACATTATTTACCCCCATTTGGTAGATAAAGAAAGTGAATCACAAAAAGATATTTTGCAAGGGGTAAAATGTGTTGAGTCCGAGCTCGAAGACAAGCACAATTGAATGACTTCAGAGCTTCAACCACTTCAAGGTACTATGTGCGTTACTACCAGTGGGAGCAGGAAGAGCTGGAAACATTCCTTAGGACTTTGGGAGAGCTACAGTATGCATTCACTGGCGTAAACTTTATATTTCTCTTACCTGTGACAGAAGGAGGAGAAGAGGCAGAATCTGCAAGAAGAGAGGCTTTGTAAAAATACTGAAGCCAATCCTACCTTTACAAGGAGCATTTGGTTATTACCTCTGTGACATATAATCTTCCTGAGCCTCAATTGTCTCATCTGTTTATTGGGGAAAATTATATGTATTAGCAGATTTCTCACCCGTGTCAATAAGAACTGAGTGGCAATGGAATAATATTTTTAAGATGCTGAGAGAATAGTTTTAAATAAAAAACATAAAAATAGAATATGACAAAAAGTAGAAAATGGCAATCAAATGAACTTCTAACAAAGAATGGAGCTAAAATAAATTTACTGTTGTGGACCCACAATAACTCATAGAGTTTATCACTAACAAATCCTTGAAGAACTATTGAAGAATGCACCTAAGAAAGAAGGGTATTGAGAGCATAAGGAAGAAATGGCATGCCAGTAGAAACAGTGCATAAGAATTTTAAAGCTGAGGCCAAATCTGCACAGAATTGACTATGTGAGTTCTGACCCCTTCTTAACTGAGCTTACAATCAATCTAGTGGGATAGTATACCTTAAATGATTCATAACAATTCTCTTGGGTAGAAAAATTGCCATAGAGTACGTAGACAGAGATACAAGTAGCATTCTTTTTTCTGAATCTTTAACAAAAAAATTCAGTCTAATATATCCTCCATGTGCATAAAGGTCATCATATAATTTGACCTTTGAAATGGATGCTCTTTCGTCATCACCCTAAATTCCTGTCACTGGCTCTCAACTCCCTCCTTCCTTAGTTTAAACTTTTGCTTGTAATGTTCAACCACAACATATTGGTACTTTTAGTATTTACTTATACACGTCAGGGGACCCACATTTTCACCTGCTTGATTCATCTACCTCCTTCAGATTCAGCTCCAGGGCCATCTCCTCCTAGAAACCTTCCCTGTCCTAGCCTGCCTCTTTCAAACTTTATTCAATTAAGTTAAACATTTCTCTTTGATGTCATCAGAGTATACTATATAAATCCTTCTTAAGTTTTCATATTTGTATTAAATATATCCATTGTTATGTTAACACTCCCCCACTAGATGTTAAATTACTCAAAGGGAGATAGTGCAGTATCAATATATATTTTTCGATTATCACGCTTGGGTCCATCTGGGGGAAAATTTTCCTACACAATTACCCAAATTACAATACAAAACATCATTAATACTGAAGATGACAACGTAAATGTTGAAGTGACCCAGATGGGATGTCATACATCAATAACAACCCAATACATGGTAATATTTAACCAATAATTTAGTAAGTTGAAGCACAAACAGCCAAAGTAGTAATGTGTAAACACTGTTGAAGGAGCTGATATAATTACAAGGCGTTTTTAAAGATCTGTCAGCTAGCTTACAAGGTTGTTAGGTCTTACAGTGAAGCATTATTTTAATTGTGTTTATTTTGAAGTAATTTCAAACTTATAGAATGGTTGAAAGCATCATACAAAGAACTGCCTATAGCTTTCATTTATTTTCACCAATTGTTAGCTTTTGCCGTATTTGCTTTTTCTCTATCTATAAATTATTATTATTAATGCTAATTTTTGGCTGAACTATTTGAGAGTGACTGGAGCATGTGTCCCCTAAAAATAAGGACAACCGCTTATGTCGATGTGATTATCAAATTCATGAAATTTAAAATGTGTACATTTTGTTACTTAATAGATAGCCCATAATAAAATTTTGCCTGTTATCCAATAGTTTCCTCTGCGTAATTTCTTTGTCCAAAAGCCAGAATCCAAACCCACATTACATACTGCATTTAATTGTCATATCTCTTGGTGTCCTTTAATCTGGAAACCGTCTTTGCCTTTCATGACATTTCTGTGTTTTGAAGATACAGCTTTGTTATTTCATAGACTGGAGTGTCTGGTGTTTGTTCCTGATTACATTCAGGTTATCGTTTTGTCAGGAACACTACGTTAATGGTGCGATTACATTACAAGGCACATCACGTCAGTTTTTGCCCAATATTGGTGATGTTAACTTCGCTTAATTGAAAGGATTGTGTCTTCTAGGTTTCTCAATTATAATGTTACCACTTCATATTTGTAATACGAAAAAAATAACTTCAGACCTAGTAAATGTCCAGTCTTGCCAAAACACCGTATTTTCTAAATGGCAAGTGAGAAATGGTGATTCAGTATAGTTTTAATTTACGTGTATCTTATTATAAGCGATTTTTTTTATCTGAGTCATCATTTATCGTATTTTTTTTCTTACAATTTACATTGAATGCATCAGCAGATCCTACTAGGTCTATCTTCACATTTATTCCCAATCTTATTTCTCACACCCTTTGCTGATAACATCTTTATGCCAAAGTGCCATAATTACTTACCTAATTTATTGTAATTCTCTCCTAACTGGATTCCTGCTTCTACTTTTTCACCGCTATAGTATGTTCTCAATAAAACAGTCAAAGTGATCCTTTTAAATGTTGGTAGATTATGTAACCCCCCTTAAAATTCTCCAGTGGTTCTCATTTCACACTGCTAAGAGAGAATGTTCTTGCAATGGCCAAGAAGGCTTTAAAGTTATCTGTGACGTAATTCTATCTGCTCCTTCCTGCCTTCCTCTGTGCCAGACATGCAGACCAGACCTGCTCTCTCCTCAGGGCCCTGCACTGTTCTCCTTCCCACCTACAGCACTCTTATCCTGGACATTAGTGTGGCCTCTGCTCACCAGTCATCTTTGTCCAATTGGCCCTTTCTTGGTGGAGCTTTCCCTGACTACCCTGTTTCAATGACCTCCCATATGCCTGCTTCTCTTCCTTTGTTATCTATCTATCTCCCCTGAGAACTGAAAAGCCTGAGGACAGGGAGTTCCTGGTGCTTACCAAGCATCTGGCGAAAGAATAAGTAAGATAAAGTGACTGTTATATTACTAAGAGTGTGAGCTTTATTTTATTTTACTAATTTATTCTTTATTTCAGTGACCAGAGAAGCATGCAGATCATAGTTGACATTCCTCAATTACACAAAAACAGAAAAAAAAGATGGACAATGTTTCCCACGTTATTGCCCTTTACACACATACATTTAAATGTTGACTAAATGTTCCCCCAGTTAAGGGCAAGATTCTTGTGGATAATAGTGGTGAAAATGTCCTTTTGTCATAAGTAAAAATGTGTGTGTGTGTGTGTATATATATAATATTTATTTACATATAATTTTATCAATGTGTATATATATACACTAGTTTGAATTGCATTGAATCGATAGTTGGGTTAAGCATATTTGGTATATAGTTTTTATAATATTTAAACTCTTCTTCAAATATTCTATTTTTAACTTGATTTTCTTTTTTTTTTTAAACATTTCAGTAGTTTATTCAGGTTTTCTAAAGCCTCCAGTTGTTTCGATAATTTACATTTCACTGAGAAATAGCATGAGATTTGAATATTCTTTTTTTGTTATTTCAGGAAATTATAGGGATACAAACATTTTGGTTACATGCTATGACTTTGCCACATCCCAGCCATGATTTGAGACGTGCCCTTTCCCCCACTACAACACTCACTGCATCCATTAGTCGTGAGTTTACCCACCCCTCACCCCCCTACCCGCAAAGAATTTTACTACTGTGTGAGCACCTTAG
>CAUYSK010069189.1:0-21279 GCA_963575035.1 Avahi laniger | reverse complement strand
CAAACTATTTTGCTTCACAGCTTTGTGTTAGCATTTTGGGTTTTTTTATTACTGGGAATTGAAACAGAGTAAAAAAAAGGAGATTGAAGATATGTGGATTCCAAATATAGCGACAGGCTCCACTGTAGGCACCAACTCAGGATCTAAGGGCAGTCAAAGCAAAACTCGTTTGATGTGCTTTGAGAGCTGCAGGCAAAACAGCAACTCAGCCAGGGGCTGGAATGCAAGTGAGGAATGAAAGTGTGTGTTCCCCTTACAGAGGTGGGGGTGGAGGGAGGGAGGGGGGGAGGGAAAAAACTTCACCTATTAAAGAAATCCTTGGGCTAGAAATGACTGGAACATTGAGAGTAGAAGTCCAAATTAGAAGAGTCGTATACTTCGAAGACATTTAAACAGATGAAAACGGGATACCCAGCACACAAAATCTGAGAAAAATTCTTTCAATTGGTCCAGAAGAGCAATGAGTAATTAAGCTATGAGTGCAGTGGGAACGGTGCAGGGGAGAGTAGATCAGGGAAGGGAGAATGAAGGACATGGAGAGGGAAGTGCTGCTGAATTTATTCCAAAGAGGAAGAAAAAAAAAAAGAAAAAGCGCTGTCTTGCTTTTAATTAAATAATGGATGCTCCCCAGGCCACAGTCGCGGCTGATTCTCTTTCGCGCTCAGTGGAGGAAAAAACAAAACAAAAAACCCTAAAAAACAAAAAAACAAGGCAGGAAAACAAGAGTGTTTCTTATTCTATTTTCTATCTGTCTATCTATTCATTTATTTTCAGCGTATTACGGGGGTACAGATGTTTAGGTTACACATATTGCCTTTGCCACACCCGAGTCAGAGCTTCAGGCGTGTCCGTCCCCCAGACGGTGCGCACCGCACGCGTTAGGCGTGAATATACCCACCCCTCCTCCACTCTCCCTTCCAAACTCCCGAGTCCTTCCGTAGCCCCAGAGCCCTCGGCGACGGTGTTTTTTGTTATTATTTTTATTTTTATTTATTTATTTGCTGCCCAAGGACTTGCGTCGTTCTTGGCCCCGGTAGCTTGCGAACGCTTCCATTCTCCTGCCGGAGCTGGGTTTGGCTGGGAGTCGGGGCCGCTGGCACAGTTCTCTCCCTCTCTGATTTTGTCCTCCGCTCCTCCTCCTGCGGTCACTCCCTCTCCTGGCATCTCCGAATCCGGCGGCCCAGAGGAGGGGCTGTTGACGCTTCTGGGGAGTTGGGAGGGTCCCCCGTCCTTCCACTTCAAGGAATCTCTGTCTCGACGAGCGGAGAGTGATTTCGACGGCCGAGGACCACCGTCCTGTACTCCGCGGAGCGGAGGAAGCGCGCGCTGCTCGGCTCCAGCGCTGGGACCGCGGGACTCAGCTCCGCCTGCTTGGCGGCGCCCTAGCCGGGGACGCTGGGGCACCACCGCCCCGCTAACCCTGCCTTGCGCAAAAGAGATCTTGGGCAAGCTGTGGTCCCTACTGATGGTCCAGGCGTTCTGTTCCTCCAGGTGAAAGGTCTCAGATTGCCTTGCTGACCACAAGCTATTGACTCACCATTTCGGGGAAACTGACAGACTGACCTATGTAGATGAATATCATAGATACTTTTAACAAAATAAGCCAGCACATGCCTGTATCTTGCCGTTATCACTGGCAGAAAGAAGTCAAAGGTTTTCCCAAACTTTTGCAGGGGACGCTCCTGGTGTCCGCCCCCTCCCCGCACAGGAAACCTTCATTAAAAATGGTGCTATATTCTTGATAGTGTTCAGAAATGGTGATTGCACTTAAATTAACAACCTGAACCTACCAAAATTTCACACAATTGTTTTTACTGGAAGGAATTCCTCAGGAACCAAGAATACATAACTTTCTGGAGGATGTTACTTGAATTGCACCTCTAAAAACTGATGACGGGGTTGTGAATTACATGACAGAATAGCTGAGTTGGTTGCACTATTTGAAAGTCCTGTCCAGGTTTTAGGGCTCCTGGGGGATTTTTTTTTTTTAAAATTTAGGTGAGAATGCTGATCTCAGCATAATTGATACATAGAAAGTTATTGAATTGATGTGGGAAACAAAATCATAAGAAATCCTCAGGCAATATCTGAAAGAGAGCATTTAATTCTCTGTCACTGAAGAAAAGGAGAAGTTCAGTTTTCAAAATGTATCCGCATTATACAGTCAGCCAATAAAATATAATCCGCATTCAACCTATTAGAGTGTGGGGTGGCAGTTGGGATTTTTAGCTTGGTTAAAGCAAATAAAATGCTATAGAAGGAATGAAATAGAACTTGTTGAAACTTGGATTTGCAGAAATAGAAGGCAGCTTGGAGAAGATGAATTCAGGTGGAAAATGACCTTTTTATTATGTTCAGGAAGGCATTAGAATGTCAAGAGAAATAATGGAAAGGAGATTTATTACCATAAGTACAGTTGACAAGTTCCATTTTGTTGAGTCTCTTGGATGGAGGAAGGAAATCAGCATTTCAGTAGGTGATTGAAAGAGCTCAGCAAAGTCTTCAGTAATCCAGGGAGACCAGAGCAGAGAAGAAATCTGTTGCCCCTGGTATGTTTAGAGGCTTCGGGGAGCCTCAAAGGACCATATTCTTTAGTTTTCACCATGGTTATGCTTATTCCTTGTCAGAGTATTTGTATTATATGGACTATGTGAGATGTGAGATAGACCGGACCAATGTGTGTGTGTGTGTGTGTGTGTGTGTGTGTGTTCAGAAATCCAGAGATGAAGTAAAATAAATTTACATGTATATACTATTTTACATTTTAAAAGACACAATTTTCTTTTGTGGCCAGGAAGACTGATATTAGGATTCCCATTGTAAAGATGAGGAAATGCATATAAGAAAGGAGAAGTGATCTGTCTAATGTCCTTTTCATTTTGCCACAAGAACTTTCACAATATTTGTGATTCATAAACATGAACTAAGCCCACATGAGCCTCAACACATCATCATTTCATGACCATTTTCCTTGTCTTTTTTAGTTTGAATGTTTAGTTAAAATCCTATAAATGTTCAATAATTTGCCATATATACTGACTTTCTATGATTCCTTGCTTCATTTTTCTCATTAGCCCTTATGACTATTTAGCATATCTTACATTTTACATATTCCCTACTGGATTTTTTGTGTGGTTTTTGCCCCAGAGAATGCACTCAATGAATATAGGAAGTTATTTTTGGGGGGTGGAGGAATGCTTTTTTCTGCCATATCCCCAATGCCTAGAAAAATGCTTCACAAATAGTAAGCACTCAATAATATTTGTTAAATGAATCCATGTATGAGTGAATAAATGCTTAAAACTTGTCTACTTGAATCTAATTACCATCTTTCTGCCACTGATTTTTGTAAGGGGGTGATATTTAATTAATTTCAAGAAAAATAATGAAAGTAAGCTCGTTGCAAGACCCTAGACACTTGATATAGAGAGGTGGTATTCCTTCATTGTTTTCCTTAGTTCTGACTATTAACAAAATACAGTGTTTGGAACCTCATGTAAGATCACCAAATAATGTCTCTGCTAAGGCAGGGAAATTTTTGTATGTCTTATGTCTTTGCTGCCTCCCATTCCCCCATCACCTTTCTCTCATGTGTGTATAACCTTCAGGAGTTGTCCCTTGCCTACAACCAGCCAGGAATGTATTTTTCCTGGACCAGTGCCCTTCACTTATGATCTTTCCAGACTTTTTCCTCCTTCATTAAGTTTTACCTACCCCTCTCTCCATTCCCTCCAGTGTCTGCTTTCCATACTGTTTTATGCTTCCAAGGTAATACATTTTAATTTTGTTAGAATCAAGTAGCCTCAGAATTGGAAGGACACATAGTACAGCTTCTCTTCCAGTACAGCAAATCTTTTTTACAGCATCGACAAGTGAGAAGCAATGCGGCTAAAATCTCAGCCTCTGGACACAAGACAGATTGTGCTTTTTGCCTTTTATGAATTGGGTGACTTTGGCAAATTATTTAACCTCTCTAACCTTCAGATCCTTCAGTTAGCGAATGACAAAATTTTTCTCATCTTACAGGGCCATGATGAGGATTAAATGGGTAAATGCAGGCAGAGTGCATGGAATAATTCCTTGCCAATAATAGTAAACACTGATAGATATTAGCTATTGTTGGTAATATCCCTGATAAATTATTTTTCAGATTCCATTTCAGTGCTACTGCCATCAGTATTGGGGAAGAAGACCACTACTTTTTTGTGTCATTTGTTCTTTCAGCAGACACATTATCCAACTGCTATTAAGAAGCTTTGAAATTGACCTAAACCTAATTCCTTATAATTTCCATCCATTGGTCCCTGATGTTTACTTAGAGAAATATAGAGTAAATATGTACAATTTCTTTGATAGAGCCACATTTAAATTTTTAAACACAATTATTATGGCCCATCTACGTCTTTTCCATTGCAATCTTAGATTTCCATATTTCTTCAACTGTTGTTCATCCATAGTGACTGCCCACCCTGTCACAAACCTGGCTGCTCTCCTTGTGATAAAGTCTATTAACCCTTGTGCCTCTTTAAGAGTAGCACTAAAATAAGATGCAATAGCCTGATTGTTTTCTAACAAGTACAAGCTACAAGGGAGATGTTATCACCCATGATCTGGATATTCTATTCCTAATGGAAGCTGAGATCCCATTAGATTTCTCAGCAATGTTGTCACACAGTTGGGGGCATGTCTAACTTGCCAACCACAAGTTGAACTTCATGTCTTTTTCATATGAAGCACTGATAAACCAGATCCAGCCTTTGTAGTACATGAGTAATTAAGAATGTGTCTAACAGCAGTATTTGACATTTATTCCTATTAAATCTCACTGAGGAAACTTCTGGAGACAATGTCTTCAACCTGTTCTTCCCCCAATTTTTTCCCCTTTCAATACATGTAAATGATGATATTCACACGAACTACAAATGTTCATAGGCACACCCATGATTATTTGCAATTCCCATCTGCCAGTTACAACTCTGCCCTTTATTCTTTCTGTGCAAAAAGTGCATATCAGAACTTGAGTGAGTAAACCAAAGAAATAAATGTGAAAATCATTAACCTAAAGCTTCTACAAGAGCTTAGGTGAATATCTTTATGCTATTAGAAAAGAAAAGAATTTCTTACACAATGTCAAAAAAGAAAGAAAGCACAAATAAATGAAGAATTTGAAACATTTGACTTCATTAAAACAAAAATGTCGCCAAGGCAGCATAAAGAGAAGGAAAGTTATTTGTACCATATATAATGGACAAAAGACTAGTGTATACACTCAAATTATAAAGAACTCATAAATTACTAAGAAAAAGATAATCAAATAGAGCGATGGGCAAAACACTTAAGCATGTATTTCATAGAATAAATATGATTCAACAAAAATCACATGAAAAAATTAGCAATCAGGAAAATGTAACTTAAAACTAAAGAATAGCATTTGACATTCACTAGAGTTAGAAAAATTAAAATGACTAACAATACCAAATATGTGGGAGGAGTTGCAGTAATGAGAACTCTCATACTCCGCTGGTGGAAGTGACAATTAATACAATCACTTTGGAAAATGTTTGACATAACCTCAAATTAAACATGTTCCTACTCTATATATTTTATAGGATAGAGGCTATGATACTGTAAAGTAAAACCCTGGTGGTTTTATTCAGTGTACATAACAGTCCCACGTGGATAGTTCAGTTTGGAGGGTGACTTTTTCCATACAGTCACATAAGGATGCATGATTCTTCTATCTCATTACTTGGACATTTTTTAGGCCATTGTTCATTTTTGCATGGTCTATGAGCTGGATTGCAGGCATCTCAGTGTTCCAGAGTGTGGGCAGGAGAAAGAGCACAGAGAGTATGTATCAATCTAGACTAGAAAGTATCTTACTTCCTTTTCACTTAGACTACATTAGCAAGAACTAATGGCCAAGTCACATGGCCACGAGTGACTGCAAGAAGCCTGGGAAATGTCTTCTCCAGTCTTCTATTTTTATGGAACAAGAGAAGAGTGAATAGTAATGAGCATTCTCCACTATATCCTGTAACACGACAATTCTACTCCTGGGTATGTACCCTAAGACTTGTTTCCAAATGTGGACCAGGAGACACTGTTTAAGAATATTCACAGAAACATTGTTTTATTAACAAAAAGACCTGGTAATAATTAAATTATTCATCAACAATATGCTGAATCAATGAATTGGGTGTACAATGGAATACTATATAGGTATGAAAAAAATCAATGTGACACCTCAGCAAAGATGAATGTCATATCTATGCTAAAAAAATAAGAAAGTCACAGAATATACACAGGATGATACCATTTACATTAAGTATAAATTTAAAAATATAACATTTATGAATACCTACATAAGTGATAAACTGGGAAATAATAAGAGAATAAAATCACAAGTCAGGATAATGAGTAGCAGCTGCTTTTGTGCAGAAGGAAAAGGATGTGATTGGGAAAGACATTCAACATACTGGCATTGCTCTATTTCTTAACCGGTGGTGATGACATGAGAGTTTCTTCTATATTTTATACTGTGTGTGTATATATATATATATATATATATATATGTTTGCTATAATTTTCTCTATGTACATGTTGAATAATAAAACCTCTAACAAAGCAAATTAAAATAGTAAATAAGTTTTAAAATTCTATATTTTTGTATATAAGTAACTAATTACTTGTGACATGCAGTTTGCAATACATGTGTCAAGACAACATAATCATAGCTTATTATGGGAATGAAATTGTAGTGGCAATTGCAGCCATTCTAGGACTAAAGTTCAGCAAAGGTATTTTGGGATGTTGAGGAACGAGTGCTTCCTCCATAACATAATGCAGGTTCCTTCTTTCCCTCTTCTGTCTTCTGGGTAGGTCAACTCATTCTATGTCTACCTGTATGCAAATCATACAACAGTACAGAGACTTCATTCTAAGCACATAATCACATTTTTTTTATTTTTAAAAGTAGCAGTTTTATTGAACTAAATGTTTGTGTTTCCCCAGATTTCACATGTTGAAACCCTAATCCCAATGAGATTGTATTTGGGATTAGGCCTTTGGGAGGTAATTAGGTCATGAGAGCGGAGCCCTCATGAATGGAATTCGTGCCCTTATAAGAGTGATCTCAGAGAGCTCTCTCACTCCCTTTGTCATGTGAGGAAAGGAGGAGACAGAAGTCCACAATAGGAAGAAGGCCTTCACAACAACCTCACCTTGCTAGCACTCTGATCTCTGACTCCCAGCCTTCAGAACTATGAGAGATAAATTTCTGTCTTTTTAAACCACCCAGTCTATGGTACTTTGCTATAACAGCTGGTACTATGACATGAGCCTATGCCAGTGTTCTCATCAATTCCTTCAATGCAGTACACTGATTAAGAACATGGTTCTAAAAATCAAGGTGCCTTGGCTAAGATCTTGGCTCTGCTCTGTCATCATAGACAATCTTAGCATCACTAAGACTCCATTTCTTCCTCTACAAAATGTGACTTTTAACAATACTTATTTGTAAGGTTATTGTGGGGAATAATTAATACATAATAATTCATACATGGCTGGGGTTTACAAGTGCTAAGTTAAAAAATATAATAATAGAAATTTTTTTTCAGTTAGTAATTAATACCAAAGTATGCAGAGATTGTACCATACTTCCTGGCCTAACCTTTCGAAATTTCTTAAATTTGTGCAAAAGCTAGTTCTGACATGTGGTAGCCCTGGCATGTAATAGACACTCAATAAATCTTAGCTTCCTTTTACTTTTAAGATATTTAGGTATTTGGAAACGTTGTCTTGTTGCTCTCAGTATATTATTATTCATGAATCTAATAATAAGAGTCAGAAGTAATAATTAGGAGGTAGAATATCCTGTAAGAAAAAGTCTGTCTTGCTATAGTGCTGTGAATTTTTGTCCCAATGTTTTTGCTGTCTGGAACTCAGACTCCCAAGTGGTCAACGACATAAAATAAAATAGTGTAACATTAAATGGGATAATTATACATAAGCTTCTAGTACTGCAACATTATATTACAGGAACTTACTATAGTTAAATGTTCTTTTTCTTCATTTGGAGTTGCTTTATACTGCATAAAACATTGTAAAATATGTCCTTAATATATCTTTGTCTTTGGAGTTTGGGTCTGATTTTTGGAAATAGCTAAAAGCCACTCAGAACCATGTGTGGTGAATAATGTGAGAGAGGAAGTTGTGTAATACCATTTTTGGTAAAAAATGAAGTATAATAAAATTAATGAGACTTTTTCTTGCATGGCTTATAAATTGACACTGATAGCAATTCCAAATAAAAGTTCCACATATGATTTAGGCAATGACAATGTCTTTGGAATAATGTTAAAGACTCCTTTTCATTTTGTCAAGTCATGTTGACATCAGCCATGTGCTTTACAGAAATATTAGTTATTAAAGTATTGGAAATACTCTACAGCAACTGTTAATATCTTCTGTCTTGAATTCTTCTAAATATGGTTCCTTCAACCACCCAGCTGCTCCAGCCTCTATGCTAACCGTGGTTAACTACGTATAGCAAGGGGTCTCTAACCCTGCTTTATAACAATAGTAGTGTCAATTCTGATTGGTTGGTGACAATATCATAAAGTTTGCTAATTATTTTGAATATCACTCCTGTCTGCCATATTGTCAGACCAATAATTTTACAATCCTGGCAATGCTCATTTGGATGTTAAGTTTGGTTAGTCTGTACAATATCAACAAATTGGTATTATACTTAAGTACACATATAGTAGAAAACACTATATCTTTCTGAGATGACTAGAACAGAAAATTCATAGTTTTTCTCTGGAATAATGGGTCATCCTAAAATTTCTTTTTTTTAAATCAAGCGCTACATGCAACAGATTAAGACTTCAAATATATCTCCCATCAATAGGCAAATAATTTCTCATTGTTTGCAGGACAGACAAGAAAATAACCTCAGTGAGCTAGAGTTAATTCCAACAACCTTATAATTGTTAGGGCATAATAATTCTGCCAATGATAATTCCATGGGATTGCTAGTTATGATAAAAAAATAAGTGAAATACATTCTTAAATGTTTATAAGGTAGATAGCACAGATCAATCAAATCTAGAGATGGGGTAGGAAAGAAATCTTTGAAAATCCATGTAGGCGTTTATGGTTCGTTTACTTTCACAGTTTTCAGTTGTTCCCCATTGTACTCACTTCATTGATATTTTTATTCTTCACAAAACAGTGATTGTTTCATTTTTTTCATGAAAACCTCTTCCTTACTAGCAATTTTCTGTTAGTTTCACTTAGCACTAATTGCAATTGCCAGCTATTGACGTAATGTGATCATACATTCAGGTTACCTACACTAATCCTAAAGAAACTGTATAAGGAAGTGAACACTATTTTATAAATGGCAAGTTTATGATTTTTTTCTGGATATGTTCTTTTATATACATTTGAAGGTAATACCACTTTCTTGTTTTAAGTCCCTTGCATTTTACAAGAAAGTGAAAAAAGAAAAAGCAAAGGAAAATAGAATCAAAGGACCTTAATATGGCCAGGGTCTCCAGCGCCCAACATAGTGCATGGCACTTAAAGGCATTCGATCAATTGTTAGTGAATGGAGAACTATCTCAGCATAGAAACACATGCCTTGAAGTAGTTTCATCAGTTAAAATTTCAGAACTCTTGGCTGCAAGCCCTGTGGTAGCCACGCCAAGAGTGGGGTTTGGAGCAGTTGAGGGCCCTGACTTTTCCCACTTAATTTTTAGCTTGGGTGAAATGGATGATAAACAATATGCAGGAGGTTTCTAGGCTCCGCTGTTTAAAGCTTCCTCATTTTGAGAAAAAAAGAGCTGCTTTACAGGCTATGGAGTGAAACAGTATGATAGAGATTGCAAAGCCCAGATTGCTACACTTTTCCGTAATGTTGAGTTTGAAATAGATAGTGTAGACTAATAAAACAAGGGAAAAGAAATGGAAAAAGAAAAATAATTTTACATTTATTGCCAAAAGGGCAATAAATAAATATCTTGCTTGACTTAGGTCCTTTGTTACAAAGTGATAGAACCTAAGCAATAATGTGGTTCTCAACACAGCAGAATGTGAAAGTATGATGAAGCGTTACATAATTTCATTGATATCTTTTCCAGGTATGCAAATTTAGTATTTATTTTAACAGTTGGTTTCATTACTCAAAAAAAATCAAATTAGAGTTATATTAGTTATTTATTGCTTGTAACAAATTACCCTAATACTTAGTGTGGATTAAAATGAAAGTAAGCATTTGTTTTCTCTCTGTTTTTGCGGGCCATATTTTGAGGGTGGCTCACCTGAGCAGTTCTTCCTCATGGCCTCTCATGATACTGAGTCAAGATGTTGGCTGATACTGTCATCAGAGGAAGACTTGACTGGACCTGGGAGATTTGCTTTAAAGATGGCACACTCACATGGCTGGCAAGTTGGTGCTCATTGTTGGTCTCAGTTCTTCCCTATGTTGGCCTCTCTTCTGTGCTACTTGAATGTCCTCATGGCATAGCAGTTGGCTTTGCTCAGAGTGAGTGCTCCCAGAGAATAGATGATGGAAGCAATGTCTTTTATAATTAAGCCTCAGAAGTCACATACTGCCACTTCATCAATATTCTGTTGTCAAACAGATCAGCCTTATAATTCATTGTGGGAGGAAACTACATAAGATTGGTTATGAATAGCAGGAAGGGATGATAACTTTTGGGGTCATCTGGAAGGCCAGATGCCACAAATACTAAAAACTTCAAAGTAAATACAATGCACTCAAGGGCTGAACAATGGCTGTACTTTGTCTTCAGTTCTCCATCTTTCTAACAGGTTTTATTAATTTTATATCTACCAAGATGATCTCATTCAATTTCCACCACAAAATTGTAAACAAGATAGATTATTAATCTTATTTTCAGCTGAGAAAATGGAGGCTTAGAGTAATTAAGTAACTTATATATACTAGTTTACACAACTAAGTGATTAGGTCCAATTCACTACAACTCACTGGTTTCATTTGATACAATGCAATAAAAAGCAAATAGATTAGAGCACTCCTGTTATTTAACTAATAAAGTATAAACAGAAGACAAAGTAGAGTCAGAGCGTTTATGCTTATGTCTGAGATGCTACTCAAGACAGATCTTACCTGACTTCCTATCAAATGGAACAACTCTAACTCTTAACATTGCTTGCTATAAATTTGATTTTGCCTGATTGTTTAGGTCTTAATTATATGCCAGTTTTCTTAATCTTTTTAGATGACTACATATAATCTCTGTTTTTATAAGTGATTTTATAGTCTGTGGCAAAATTGCCTTACTTTCAAATTCCTGGAAATGTACTGCCTAAAATACCTTCCAGCCTTCTTATACTGATTCTCGGAACTCAGATTAGTGAGTATGATTGCTCCGAGTGATGGTTGCTACTGTGAGAGTCTGAAATAATAATTAGAATCAGGTTTGGTACAAAGAGAAGAGAAACGTGTTTATCTAAAGTCATGGTTTTGGTTTTTGATTGGATATATTGGTACAGTAGAGTGCAGAGAGAAGATTCACAGTTGACTACTGTTTTTGAAACACAAAAGAATTGGTTGTCTATGGTTGTATATTGATAATACCTATATTACTATTTAAATGCAAATTATCCTATTTTCCTGCAGTGAATTTGGAAATATATCAAAAATTAGATACGTTTTTATGTGAACATGTTCAGGTTTACCTCTCAAAGCAATTAAAAAAGACCATTTGTTTTTTTTTGATGTAATTTCTGTACTCAGCTTTTAGACATTTACCCTAATAAAAATAGAGGTGTGGCTTGGATAATATTTAAAAGAATGATAACAGTAATCTTAAAATATGTTAAGTTCCTACTAATATGCTAAGAAACAATGATTTAAATTAATACTACTTAGATATGACATTTCACAACCACTTAAAAAAAGACAACTTACTTTCTCTATTGTTTGAATTGTACCGAACTTTCAATGTCCTCTACAATTAAAGGGATCCTTGGCACAAATAATATTTTTAAAATAATGGTAATGTTTAAAGTGTATTGAATGTGCTTTGTGCTAGACACTGTGGGGCTATATAATGTGTTTAATCTCATTGAAATTGTAAAATGACTCTATGGGGTAAATCTAATTTTCCTCATTTTATCGATGAAAAAGCTGAATCCTGAGAGATCAAGGAATTTGGGATCACACAGTTAATAAGTGATATAATAGGCCACCCTCCTTCAGAACTTCAATATATGGTTTCGTTAATTACATTATCCTTGTACTCTACAAATCCTGAATAAATGAGTGGTCAGCAAGGAAAAGGTAATTAACAACCTTGTATGATGAGAAAATGGTTCATGTCTAGATAATCTACAAATGAAGTTGATCTTATATTTAGAGAAAGCAAAAAAAAGAAGGAAAAATAGAACAAACAACTAAACATATAAATAAAGATCACTCAAATATAGTTACTGGTAAAATATTCAGAACTTAATTGTCATGGGAATTAAAATCCTATTTGAATTTATTCCTAACTTTCCAAGCTATGATTACAGAAGCCTGCTATTATAAAACAGAAGTAAATGTCGCAACCGTGTTTTGAGATACTGCTTGTAATTACTGGTAGAGATAGGGATATTAAAAAAAAAAACTCTGTAAGATTTATTTCTGTTTCTTTATTCATGGAGAACTAAATACAGATTACTTAGAGTTTGTATAAAAGATCTATGAATTAGTTATTGTATATTGTTTATTTTTCCTGTGTTCCTTACATTAATATTATAAAAATATTTAGGAGTAGAAAAAGAAGAGAAAGATACATTCAAAACCACAGATACATTTTTTTAAAATTAATTTCTCTCCTAGCCAACTCAATTCTTTTATTTATTTAAGTGCCTGCTAGTTGGTTTTCCATAATTTCAGATGCCTAATAGTAGAATATATGCAGACTGTACATTATTCAAATATTTATATTTATTAGCAATTTGCATATATTCTCTGTGTGTTTTAAAGTCAGCTATTTATATTATATAAATTTTATATATAAATTTGGTTATAAATTATATATATTGCATATAAATATATATTATATATATATTGTGTTTATGCTACCCACATTTCATGTGTCATCTTCCTTCACCTCAGTCCACCATTATATCTTCCTCTAAACTATTGAAATGTGAACACTTGTAACATTCGTGTCACATCTGCTTTTTATTTAAATTCCCTAAACAGGCTTACCATCCTTCTAATCGTAAGAAGTTAATTGATATACAGGAACGTATACTTTTAAAAAGGACTTCCTGAGGATTCTCACAATTAAAATTTGTTGTATTAAGTAATAAAAATACAAAAGTTATTCAACCAACATAAAGCGTCTTCAGAGCTAGTGTTGAAGTTATATGATTTAGTTTAGTAGAAGAGAATATTACATACATTAGTTTATTAAGGATGTTTTAAATAGAAAAAAGTACAGGTAAATATATAGTAAGACTTCTTTGGCACTTTTGTCTCTTACAAAGCAAAGAAAAATGATATGCAGTAAAAATAATTTCAGAAAAATTATTATTAAAAGAAAAAGAGCACAGAATTGTAAGCATTGATAATTTTTGTTCAATGTTCCATAAAACACAAACACAAATTATTTTGATAAAAAAGTAAAGTGGAAAAACACAAATGTCAAAAAGTTATTTATGTCAAGCTTGAGATTTGATAGCTATATGACTCCCCGCACATTATTAAATTAAGTCACTATTTCATTTTAAAAAATCCATTTTCTAGGTGGTTCAACAGATGTTTACTAGTCAGTTTTAAATGGCAATGCATATTAAAATAGCTCAGATTACTAACATGTAATACAATTTGTCCAAAGATGGAAAAGACTGGACAGCGTGGCAATCTCCGTGTGTTTCTTTGAAAATAAGATTTTGAAAGTATATAAGGTATTCAAGAAAGTTGAGATGGAAGTCTTGTTACTTGCCAGACATTTTTCTAAGTGCTTTTTCATGCACTCCCTCATTTAATATACTGGATAATACTATGGAGTAGGCATTACTATAATCCCCATTTCCTACTTAAGGAAAAAGGGTCAAGACTTTGCCACTTCCTGCATCCTGTCTTTCACTGGTTAAAGTCACACTTACCAGATTTTACCTCTCTGCACTACTGGATTGTTCCCTGGCACCCACAGGGCAATATTTCATGTGATCCTCAAAGTGGTAGTGGAATCCATCATTTAATATTTTGATTTTATTAGTCATTATGAATTTTCGCATTAACTTTGATGAATGGATACACACAGTGGATTTTTAAAATATTGCTTTAAAATATTTGCACTACCTCACTTGTCTCACCCTGGTCCTAACTCTTCTACGCAAGTTCATATTCCCATGTGTCTGGTTGCACAAAACAGGACGAATTTAAAGAGGAAAAATAGCATATCACCAAATACAGAGTCTCAAAGATCACCACGCTCCAGAGAAAGCCAGAATCATTCGTTTTTTATTCATTAATTTATTCTACAACAGACTCATTCATTCAACAAATATGTATTAAGGTACTATGTGCCAGTAATTGTTTTAGCACTGTGGTCCCCAGTCCCCGGACTGCAGACTGGTCCTGGTCTGTGGCCCGCTAGGAACCAGGGCCACACAGCAGGAGGTGAGTGAAGTTTCGTCCGTATTTAACGCTGCTCCCCATTGCTTGCATCACTACGTAAGCTCTTCCTCCTGTCAAATTTCCAAAAATGACAGACTGAAATTGTTCTATCAGAAAATATAATTTCTATTGTGATACCCTTCAATTTTTTTTTTCTTTTTTTTGAGACAGGGTGTTGCTCTGTCACCCAGGCTGGAGTGCAGCGGCGGAATCACAGCTCACAGCAACCTCAAATGCCTGGGCTCAGGCGATCCTCCCCCTTTAGCCTCCCAAGTAGCTGAAACTACAGGGGCACCGCCCAACACTCAGCTAATTTTAAAATTTTTAAAGAGACAAGGTCTCACTGTTTCCCTGCTGATCCCTCCCAAAGTGCTGGGATTCCAGGTGTGAGCCACCATGTCTTGTCTCCTTCAATTATTTTTTTTCTGAAAATTTGTATTTGTATATAACTAGTCTGCCTTCTATAGTGTGTATATATATATGTATCTCAAATACCTACCACTCTTAAAGGGGAACTGATGAACCCCATGCTCAGTTGTTTACTTTTACATCAAAATTACCAATTTGTAGAATAATTTTGAGAACAATGGCTGTATGCTGGCCCTGTTTCTCAACCATAACTCAATAATTTTTCAATTTTTTAAATAAAGTTTCTGGTTGACAGAAATCCCATATTCAAGTATAGTCATTATTGCAGGATCTTATGTACTAATTTTCTAAATTTTTTATTATATATGACATATGACATATTAAAATTTGTATTTATTTTAGTTTTAGTTTAGTGTCTTAGTTTGTTCCTGCTGCTATAACAGAATAGCTTAGACTGGGTAATTTACAAACACCATGAATTTATTTCTCACAGTTATGGCGGCTGGCATGGCCAAGATTAAGGCACTGGCAGGTTTAGTATCTGGTGAGGGCCTGATCTCTGCTTCCTCAATGGTGCCAGAATGTTGTGTCTTCAAAGAGTAGAAGGACAAAAAACAGAGGAAGCCTGCAGTTGTATAATAATCCCATTCACCAGGGTAGAGTCCTCATGACCTAATCACCGCCTAAAGGCTCCACCTTTTAATACTATCACATTCACCACTCGATTTTAACATACGAGCTTTGCAGGGGATGCATTCAGACCATAGCAGTTTGGGTATTTTTTTATTCTTCACTTTTTTTTTTTATTGTACATGTTACATGATAGAGGACTTAACGTCTTTGTGAGCTTAGGTGTAACCTACATACGGGGAAAATATATTTATGCACTCTTAATTATATTTCAATATATTAAGTATAGATTCCAGAGAATGGTAATAGTTTCTTGAATTTCCCTTTAGATGAACTCACCAGGTCTAAACACTGTAAAAACTCACTTGTAAGTGTACTAAATATACTATTCTTTCTAAAGAAAAAATAATTTGAAGCAGAAGTTGATTCATCTTTACAACTGCAACATATAATTATTTAAAACTAAACTCCAATTGTTCAATTGTTTTTGAGTTGATATTGAGAACATGGTATACCAGATAATGAACAGATGCAGACTCGAGTGAGTGACTGAGCACATATGTTAAGAAGAGACTAAGAAAGATAAACTAGGTATCAGTGGGAATTTTAATTGGTTTGGAAAAAAAATGAAAAAAAATTACTGGATTTTTGCAACAGAGCGGGTATGAACAGGGTAACGTGATAAAATAAATAGGAATACCTGTAACAGCAATCTGCTTCCCTTACATTAATTGACGCCTCTGGCTCCTATGTGTTCAAAGACCAGTAAATAAGCCCACAAAATTGTGGTAATTGATTATGCAGCAGAACCAGGAAGTAGCTTTTTTTCCTATACATTTTATTTTCAAGGCAATAAAGTGAAAGTTGAGGCACTGGAAAAAATTATAGTAGAAGCATCCATCTCAAACTGGCTTACCACTTTGGCCTTATAAAAGAGAAACATATTAAGGCCTTAAAATAAGAGATAGAGTATAATTTCCAAAAATGTGACAAACAAAATTAGAAATAGATTATGACCATGGCAAAAAAGGCATGGTAGTCATATCATCATCATCGTGTATCACACTGATATAGATATTGGATTTGGCATGATCTACGGAGGTAAAAGACCGACTGTCTCTGAAAAGAAAAATATCAACCTAAGTATTAGAGGAAAAAGAAAAATCATGTTAAATGAACAGTTTTACGTACATGCATTTCTATAGTCTCGGGTAGATCAGAAGATGACTGTTGAAATAGAGACTATCAAAGATTGTTTTAATACCCATCCCTACTTCATTGAAGTTGTTTTTAGACCATATGGTAGAATTTCCCTTTTCTTATAGTGAGAAGACTGATGTGATTCTTGCAGTTCATTCAGAAAAGAAGAAAAAGGCTCATCCTTTTTCTCACACTTAGCATCCTTATCTATCTCCCCAAATGATCTGTCTAATCCAGTGGGCTCATGTTCTTAGTGTTGCACCAATCACCGTATCAGGAAGAAGAGGTCATCTTGGCCAGCCTGGGGGCAAGAAGAGCACCACTTAATTCTGTGTCATAGAGGTGGAGAAAAGTAGTTCCCCAAATGAGGGAATAAAGAGAAAATTAAAAGAAAAGACATCTCTTCTAAGGATTAACAAAATCTCCTCTGAAAGCAACTAAAATTTAAAGATTGAGTTGTTGATAGAATAATTTTTACTTTTCATGAAGACGGCCTGATATTTTTTCAAATTTTGTTGCCTACCAAATTTTGTTATGTTGAACAAATTATACAGCTTTTTTAAAATCTCAAAATGAGGAAATATTGTTATCTGTATTAAATTACTAATCCTGAGGGAATTAGAGCTGGCATCATTCAGTGGGGATAAAAACAGGTCAGAACCAGAGGTCTGAAAGGCAGTCAGTCTTGAGTGATTAGTAACCCACTCGTGGATAGTAAACCTGAGTAAATCAACTTTAGTTAATATCTTGTCCACTATCTACAACCTAGTGAATGTTGTATTTGGTACCAGGAAATTGTGGACAGATTGTGAGGATTGATATATAAAATAAAACATTAGAGTCTTTCAAAGAACAGTGGTATATAAATTTTCCATGCACAGAGAGTAGTATGAGTGGTGTGCCTAATTTCAATTCTGAGCTTTCATGGAAAATTTACTAAGAGCTCTTCTACGAAGGTTCCTTCTCTCAGAAACATGCACCTCATTACCTGTTCCCATTTTAACATTCTTTTTTTTTTTTTTTTGGTGTATGTTTGACCTCTCTGAGGTCTCTTTAGACCATTATTCCTTTTTTTTTTGATACTAGAGAAACTTCTTTCTTATTAATATATTGGTACTCTTCTTACACAAATTGAAAGCTTGCAGCAATCCAGCTTTCAGAAACAAAGAAAAGTCTTGCATTTCTAAATATAGAAACAAAATTGTAAAATGTGTTGTGAAACTGATGCATAAAATGAACAATTAGGAATAAATTACATTATCATGCAGAAAAAGGTTGATTCTAGTGGTTGGAAATGCTATTTACATGCAGTAAATCGAAACATACAAACCAATCATTTTAGTAAATATGGCGTGCATATCAGTTATCTAATTCAGTGTTTATAAAACATATAAATTCAAGCATATTATTTTAGATCTTCTAAAAGTTCTCTATTAATACATGATCAATAAAAAATGATATAATTTGTCACATTAATAAACTGAGGGATATAAAAAGGTATGGTTTTTCAATTACATTAAAATTAACTTGCTATGAGACTAAAGTATATTGTTATAACTTTAAGTTGTACCTGTACTCTTCATTTCTCAAGGTATTCAGAAAGAAATTATCTACAGAAGTCATGGCCAGGTGTGGCACCTTATGTCTGCAATCCTAGCACTCTGGGAGGCTGAGGCAAGTAGACAGCTTGAGCTCAGGAGTTCGAGACGAGCCCAAGCAAGAGCAATACCCCATCTCTACCAAAAATAGAAAAAGCAGCCACGTGTTGTGTTGCGTGCCTGGAGTCGCAGCCACCAGGGAGGCTGAGGCAGGAAAATCACTCAATATCAGGAGTTTGAGGGTGTAGTGAGCTATGATGATACCACTGCATTCTATGCATCCTACCTCGAGTGACAGAGCAGGACTCTGTCTCAAAAAAAAAAAAAAAAGAAAAACAAAAGAAGTTATGCTAAAGAAAATGAGAGAGGAACCAAAGAACGTAACTGCACAATCAGCAAAACAAACATGAAGGCTGTAAGAGAAGAAATGAGGGATGTCTAGAAGACATGAAGAGTAACTTCATTTTTTTCAGTAACTATTTTAAATATAAATGGATTAAACTCTTAAATCCAAAGAAGATAATATGGCTGAATGGATTAAGAATAATTGAGTTTCTGTAATATTATGTCCACAAGAGACTTATTTTAGCTCTAAGGAATCAAGTAGGCTGAAAATAAAGGATGAAAAAAGAATCCATGCAAATAATAACCACAAGTGGGATGCAGTGGCCGTAATTATAACAGACAAAATACACTTTAGATCAAACTGTCACGAGAAACAAAAATCGATGTTAAATAATGACAGCATAGGTTCACTTACCAGGAATCTATAACAGTAACATATATAATATAAATATAACACATATAGTATGTATCCTATATATATATAATATAAAAACCCATATATAAGTTATATATGTTGTATAATTCATGTTGTATAATATGTACATTACATGTATATACAACATCAGGGATTCTAAATATATGAAACAAATATTGGCAGAAATGAAGCAAGAAATACATAGCAACATGGTCACTGTTTAAGACTCCACTTTCAATAATGAATAGAAAAATCAGATAGAAGGTCAATAAAAAAATAGAAAACCTGAACTTTATACACCAATTAGACTCAACAGACATGTACAGAACTCTCCAGTGGAAAGCAACAAAATGTACAATATTTTCAATTATACCTGGTGTCTTCCGTTAGGACACATAATAAGTCTAATCAAATTTAAGATGACTGAAATCATACAGTGTATCTTTTCTGACCCAAATTAAATAAAATCAGAAATAAAAAGAAGAAGAAAAACTGACAAATCGAAAAAGATGTGGAAATTAAACACATTCTTGAACATATTCTCGTCCAAGGATCAGATGATTTGATATTATTAAGATGTCAATACCACCCACAGTGATGGACAAATTCAATGTTATATCTATCAAAATCCCATCGGTACATTGTTTGCAAAAATATAAAAAAAAATCCTAAAATTTGTTTAGCAACTATGACAAGCCAAATATCCTTTCTAAAGAAGAACAAGGAGAAAATACACTTCTTGATTTGAAAACATATTACAAAGCTACAAAAATAAAAGCAATGTGGTACTGACCCTAAGACAGATAAGTAGATCAAGGAAAAGAATAGAGAGTCCAGAAATAAATCCTTGTGTATATGATCAAATGATTTTCCACAAGCTGGACATGACCACACAATGGGAAAAGGAGAGTCTCTTCAACAAATGGTGTTGAACTGGATTATTTACATAAAAAATAAAGTTGGATCAATCCCTTGTGATATAAAATTTTTTAAATAGATTAAATACATATGAGAAAAGACATAATAAAATCCTTAAAAGAATATATAGGAAAAAGATCATGACATTATTATTGATAATATTTTCTGGGATATCATATCAAATGCAAAAGCAACACAAAAGAGAACAATGGGACTTCAGCAAATTTCAGAATTTCTATACATGGAAGGAAATATTTAGTGGAGAGACCATGCCACATACTAAATGGGTAAAAATGGCCGGGCATGGTGGCTCACACTTGTAATACTAGCATTCTGGGAGGCTAAGGCGGGTGGATCATTTGAGCTCAGGAGTTCGAGACCAGCCTGAGCAAGAGCGAGACCCCGTCTCTACCAAAAAAATAGAAAGAAATTAGCTGGACAACTAAAAATATATATACAAAAAAATTAGTCGGGCATGGTGGCGCTTGCCTATAGTCCCAGCTACTTGGGAGGCTGAGGCAGTAGGATGGCTTGAGCCCAGGAGTCTGAGGTTGCTGTGAGCTGGGCTGATGCCATGGCACTCTAGGCCAGGCAAAAGAGTGAGACTCTGTCTCAAAAAAAACAAAAAAATGTAAATGAGTAAAAATATTTGTAAATCATATACATGACAGGAGTTAATATTCAGAATATATTAATATAAACAACTCAAAAAATTCAACAATAAAAAATTAATAACTTGATTAAAAAAATGGACAAAGAATATTATTTCTTATGGAGATTCTGCTTCCTTTAACTTCAATATCACTAAGATTTTCTTGCTGTATTTATACAGCTTTATTTGAACCAACTCAATAGTCCCTTCACAGTTCCTTATCATTCATCCTTTATTCTCTGTCTAGGGGTATTAGCAAAGGCCCACATAGACATCTGTATTCTTCTTTCTTTCTGTACATTTTTTGAGACAATGTCTTCCTTCCTTCTTTCCTTCCTTGCTTCCTTGTTTCCTTCCTTCCTTCCTTCCTTTTCTTTCCATTTTAATCCATCTCCCTCTGTCCCAACCTCCTTGTGAATCTAAATTTTCTTATTTGTTTTGTTTTTAGTGGAAGAGTAACCTTTATTTAAACTAATGCCCT
>CAUYSK010069187.1:0-31427 GCA_963575035.1 Avahi laniger | reverse complement strand
CTGAGGGACACGGTGAAAAGGTCAAAAGCCACCACACTAGGACAGGTACTGCAGACCCGTAATGGGTCATGGGTACATTCATCCTCAGCCTTACTGGGTATGGCCAGATTTCTCTTGGAAGTGATTGCTTCTTGTTTGCAGGGTTCCTTCCCGTTTCACCACATTTTAGCCGTGAGTTTTTGTGACACGTGTTTCTAAGTGTAATTTTAGTTTGCTTTTCCCGATGACTGGTGAGGCTGAGTATAATTCAATTCTAAGTGACAGAAGAAATGAGGGTGAAGGTTCATGTTGCTAATTTTAGTACAGTATTGGACAGTCATAAGAAAAATAAAGTATGTGGAAAGGAGTAGTGGGGATCCTTACTAGTTTCGTGGGGAAGAAGGAGAATGAGAAATATACTATTTTGAGATCCAATCTTAAGGACTCCAGCCTTAGAAAAGGAGTAGAACGGAGGGTGCTCTCTGCTGTCCAGTACGTGATGGGTGACACTGGGGGCAGAGGGTGAAAATGCAGATGGCCTCAGCAGCCTGTAGTTTTATGTAAGTGAGTAAGGCGTGCTGAGTGTCACGTGTTTGCACAGTTAACGTGCAGGACCGTTCTTCGCTGTTTCAGAGACTCACTCTCTCTCCCGTTTTTCTTGAGCTCTGCTGCCCTTTTAGTCTGTCTTTCGTTTTCTGCTGTTGATGCTTGTGTGGATGGCACCGGGGTGGGGACTGGGGAGGGCACCGCCCATCTATGGTAGCGGCTGCAAGTCTGCTCTAGGGGAGTTTTGTGGGAATTCACATCCAACGTTGCTAGGTATTTTCATATGCTTTCCAAGAGAAAGTGGAAATGTTTTTTACAAATTAGTTTAATTTTGCAAAATCTCTTGATTTATTAATATTAATAGTTTTAAAAATACTGAGTTGCGTTTTTAAAAACACAGTTCGAATGAAACAAACCATAACTGAATATAGCTCGTGGGCCACTGGTTTGCAATTTCTGTGTTATGGGAGCAGAACTGTGAAATGGCTAAAATTTTAATAATCATGAACATGATTGTTGATTCTTTCTGACCTAATTTGTTATTTCACTTGGTTCCTCCTTGGTGTGTAAATGGGTGTTGAAAAAGCTGTGAAATACTGAATTATATTCATTTGTCTTTGCTTCTTAGCACCTAACACAGGGCTTGTTATAGAGTAGGTTCACAATAAATGTTTGTCAAATGCATGAATAAATGAATGATGAAAACATACAGCTCCTACATTCTTTTAGAATTGGAAATCTTAAAAAATAGAGTTGCTGTTTACCAGTTTTATAGTTTTGTAATATTTTCTTAGGACTAATAGCAAGAGGAAATTTCTGCTGCACAAGACTCTTCCACATGTCAAACCCTGACAGTTTTACTGTTCACCAAAATGCCACATAGCTAATTCATGATTTATAAAGAAAGCTCAGCACATTAATAGATTAGTCAGTAGAATGAATAATAAATGGCAAAGCTACATATACAAAGAAAATATGTGTAATTCTTGGAAAATCATAAAAGGGAGGTTGGCCCATCTGGGGCCTTTGCATCCCTGGGGAGATGCGAGGACCGAGTGATAATCCTTCAGTCATAAAAGAGGAAAATCAAGTTCCATATGAGCATTTGATCAAGCCCAGGAAATTGCAGTGCTGAGGAAATTCTAGAACAATTAACGCCCTTCCTCACTTAACCCAGTAGGCAGCCCGCTTGGATGCGTGGCAGCAGGATGTTGCTGAAAATGTTAGCTTTGCGTTTGGAATCTGAGCCACAGTCCTTCCCAACCATAGCGGTCGGTGCCATCAAGATATAACATTTATTTTGAGTGTCTTGATTCTGAAAGCAAATGCAGAGCTGTCCTTAGTTTGCCCATCTTCCTGACCCCCAGGGCCCTGCCTGAGGACCTCACCTTCCTCCTGGCAGACCTCCACCTGCTCCTGCCATTGACTCGCTCCCTCCTGGTCTGGGCCGCAGGGATGGTCAGAGGGGCCCTTGTCCTGCCCTGCAGTCCTGTAGTGGTGGTGCTGCCCTGGTTTCTCCTCTGACATCTCCTCTGCTGTGCTGGCTTCTTCGGGCAGTTTTCTCATCGGAAGTTTCCAATCCCCTCCAGCCTCTTGCCTTCTGCACTGTAGGGAAACTCTTCAGAAGGCCATGATGACAGCGTCGCCAGCCAACCCAAATGTCTTTTCTCGATCCTTATCCTCCTTCTTGACATTGTAATAATGTCTGCCAAGTGCTTTCCACATGCCAGGCACTGTTCCAAGTATTCAATGCGTATTATCTCATTTAATCTTTACCACAACTCCCCGGGGAGAAATTCCCAATTTTTGTGATGAGGAAGCCAAGGCACAGTAACATCTTGATTATCTTTGCCTTTTTGCAACTCAGCTTCTCTTTCGCTTTCCATACCCGTTCGTTTCAATGAACATTTACGCAGCTGCTGTATTTCCATAATAAAGATGAGCAGTGCTGGATTCTTTCCCTCCTGGAGCTTACAGTGGAGGGGACAAGAGATTGCACCGTGTCATCGTGCAGGGGAAGGCTGAGATGGGCACAGGCACTATGGAAGCTCGTCCATTCTGCGGGTGAGAGCCGGCTTCCTGGGGGAGGTGGTGTGACGCAGCTGTCTTGAAGGCTCAGTAAAGAGCAGAAATGAGATGGGTGTTCTAGGGAGAGGGCACAGCCTGAGCTATGGCAGAGGGTACGGAGCAGCCTGCTGTTGTTTTAGGGATAAGATCAGCTTGATGTTACTAAATCGATGTGACTACAATGGGTGGGACATTGCAGGAGGCATGTGCGATGTGCTAACAGGCATGGCCTTTGTGGAACACGTAGCAGGGGCTGTTGAAGAATCCTAAGCTTGTCCAGGTCTGGACAAAACTAATTCAGTAGGTTGTGGTACATTTTGGAGGATGAATGAGGCAGAGGGTCAGAATCAAGGGAGACGGATGACGTGGCTATCGTGATAGTCCAGGGGAGGGATCAGAAGCTGTGGAACAAAGTCAGGGGGAAGTAGAGTAGGAAGACACAAAGAGAGTGGATATGAGGAACATTTAGAAGTTAAAATTAATGAAATTTTTTTTTTTTGTAACAGCAAAAGATTGAAAGTATCTAAATGACTACTGGTGAGAAAATGATTTAATGATTAGTATATTACATACATGCCAGGGCGTATGATGAGCTGTTAAAAAGAATAAAGCAACTTTGTCTAGACTGGCATGGGCAAATTTGAAAGATATTGGAAGTGGATGGGGAAGTAGGGACAAAATAATCTGTACGCTGTGCTAATCGTGATTGTGAATAACGAATACACATCGACCAACTCTGGAAGGATATGTGAGTTGTCTCTGCAGAGGGCAGTTTGGTGGTTGGGGGAAGGGACTTGGATTTTGTGATGTGTCCTTCCTCCTTTTGAACTTGTTGTCCTGGGTATATACGACCTATTCTTAACAAAGCCTTGTTTATGAACTGGATGCGAGGATTGAGTCAGTGGATCACTAAGTCCCTCCAGTCCCAAGGTTCAGTGACTCAGGCTCCTGGCATTGGGACTAAGAAACTGTGGAGCTGGGCCATTTGGAACCCTGGCCAGTTTGCAGAAGACGGGTAGACCTGGATGGGGTCTGCAGGGCCAGGCACAGACGGACTCCAGGAGTGAGGAGCTGGGAGACAGATTTAGGAAGGGGGAGCTCAGAAGACAGGGAGGAAACTCTGCATTTCTAAAAAGTTTCTCCGAGGCTAACACTCTTCTTCGGAGAAGGAAAGGAAAGGAAAATCTTCTATGACCAGAACTCAGCAGTTGTTATCATCAACTGCTAATGGGTTCAATTGACTTTGGGGAGTTAACCTGAAAATTTAAACACCATCTGTTATACTTTTTTATGGGAGATTATTTTTAGTTCCTAACAACCTTCTCCTAAACTTTTTTGAATAAAACCTGTTAGGTAATTGGTTTCTTTACTTGCTTCTTAGTAAGCAGTAACCTGACAGGACAGTTCTGTAACAGACATTTATGGGCTGTTAGTAGCTGTACATATACATGAGTCACCATAAAATTATTTTGCTACATTATCAGATGAGGGTGAAAGCCTTTATTATAATAAAATTAATAAATAAATTTTAAATTTTCCCTTCACTAGAGTGTAGACTGAGAAAAAAGATAATTAAAAAAAACAGTACTCTGGCTTTTCTAATCCAACAAGTGAAAAAAAATCAGTACTAATTCAATTTTTGAGCTGGTAGAGTCCGGGATTTATTTATCCTTGTAATGGGAAATTCAAATCTTATTCACCTAGAAAGTCATCATCTTTGCCTGTTTAATGTTTTCAGTTTAAAAATACTAAACCTATCCTCTCTCAGCATCATACTTTTTGCCAGTTATAATATATGTTTTATCTTTCTCAGACTACCACAGCCCCCTGCAAGAGATCTGTAGCTGTGCAATGGTCACAAAGATAGAAAAATGACTTCTAAATCACAATATTGCACAAAGTGCAGTGACATTGCTCCTCGAAATAGAATTTCTCTGCCAAATTAAAGAACTATATTTTTTTCTACTACATTTTTCTTGCCACATGTGTTCTTTCTTTGACCATTTTTATTGCACTTGGCATTCATTAGAGTACATTAAGATCATAGAAAGTTAAGTGAAATAGGCAAATGTCTTAGCTACCCAGTGGTGAAAAATGTCTCCATAGTTTAAAGATATCTTACATTGGAAGGATTTTTCTGGTTCTACGGAACAATTCAGGCAAGGATAAAATAATCTGAGCCCTGACCCCTCACTTTGTAGACACAGTTTTTATTAGTGAATGGATTTTCCAAAGAAGCAGTCTCAGGAATGAAGACTTTGACTGTTGGATTAAGCGACATAAAACAAAGGGCTAGGTGACATCATTTGCAGGAAGAAGAATGGGAAGGGAACATCATTTATACATTTGTTTCCACCCTGGGATGTAGAAATGAGGTACCTTGCCACATGTGAATTCTCATCTGCTGAGCAGGCCCTTCTTTCTCAGGTTGGAGTTTGACCAAGATGGTGATCTCTCTCCTCTATTCGAAATTACTGTGATATGATGGTCGTGATTATAATTAGTTTAAAAATATAGATTCAAGTGTATTACAGGTATGTATGTTCTGTGGAGTGTAATTCCTTGTGATGATATCCTTTTGTTGTAAGACAGAGGCACATCTCTGGGTCCCAGTGACCTGAGGGCTCCACTTGTGGCTCTGGCCTGATACTCACCCTCTTGCAACTGATCACTGGGCTCTGCGCCATCTGCCCAGGTCTTTGCCCAGGCTGCTGTCAAAGGCTGTTAGGCTCTGACAGCCGAGATCGATGGAGGACAGCCATCCAGAGTGACTCCTTTCCTGGGATCTACCACCCCATTTCACTAAACTTGAATACGACCTTCCCAAAATGACCATGTTTCCTTTGGACTATGGAAGGCAGCTCAGTCCATGAATCATTCATAAGCTTGACAAGTGTCTCCTTCCCCACTGCCCAAGGGCATCTATAGATTCTGGACCCAGACATTGCAAGGAGCACCATTGCAGGATAACTACCAGATTCCAAGTGGTTTTATTAAGAAACTGAAGGTTGGAAGAAAGCTTAATTGAAAGAGACTTGTTCGAGGTAGACAGCATGACCAACCACGGTTGAGGACTGAAATAAAACCCTATATTAGTTACCCCAAATTGAGAGATATGACTTCCATGACCAACTTGTTATTGATTTCTATTTATGTTTGTAAGTTCAACCAGAATACTGGCTCATTAGAGCTGCCCTATCCTTTATAAAAATCATTATTATAAGCAAGAATTATCATTGAAAATTTACAGTGCCTTTTTTCATCTTGAAAACCATTATCAGGCCCTTTCCATTTTAAAGAATAAAATTATGAAAATTAAAGAATATACTGGCTTTCTTTAAGGTATACTTGCTTTTCTCATCTAAAAACAGTACTTTCTATTTTTTTAAAAGAGAGATTTAGTTGTATTATCTTGAGGACAAGACTCAGAAATAATAAGTTTGAAGTTAATAGAAGAGTTTAATGATAAAACATGTAGTCACCATCAATTTGGTTTTTTTGGGTGGCTGTCTTGGGGTCAGTCCTATTAGTTCTAAAATGGTTTCCAGATTCAAAATGGAAAAGGAATCTGGAAGAGTCAGAGGCTCTAATAAGTCTCTGAGTTTAGAGCCTCAGAAAATGCCCAGTTTCCCAAAGTGCACTGTAGCATGTCTGCCAGAACCCCTCTGAGGGCCTCATGCAGTGGTTGCTCCCACCTGCCTTGTCGGTAGGCAGGTTTCACACTGGGGCCTGGATTTTGGCTTCAGCTTTGCAGTTCTTCTCTTTCCCTTGTCCTTATTCTATGGTAGATGGTTGCCGTGACTTAACTCTAGGGATTCATTTCCATCTCTCAATGGCTGTGTCGACTAGTTCACTTGGTTTAGGTCTAGTTTGTTGGGCCACTTTTTCTCTTTGAACTCTCTGCTGAACTAGGGTCACCTGCAGAGTTGCCAGATGGTTTCAACAAAATACCAGGCTCTTAATGACAAAGGTATCAACTGTACGTAAGTATGCACATGTGTGTCCACACCCATGTATATGTGGTTGACACATTTATCTATACCACACACACATTCAGAGTGTATTGATGACAGCCTGTGTCCCACCTGATATTATTTGTTACATTGTGAGGTTTTCAACCCATTTGCATTTTTAAAAAGTCATTTTTGGGAGACAGGATGGCCCCTCAGAGAGGTAACCGTGAATATGTTGTATCTCATGGCAAAGGGGCTTTGCGGATGTAATTAAGGTTTTGGATCTTGAGAGAGGGAGATTCTCCGGGTGGGGCCAATCTGATCTCATAAGCCCTTAAAGGCAGAGAACTTTCTCTGGGTGGAGTCAGAGAGATACGACAGGCAGCAGGAATAATCAGGGGGATTTGAAGTGTGAGAGGGATGACCCACCACGTGAAAGAATGAGAAGGAAACAGGCAGCCTATAGGAGCAGAGATCAGCCAGCCCGCTGCTGGTCAGACAGTGGCGAGGAAACGGGGACCTCAGCCCTACAGCTGCAAGGAGCAGAATTCGGCCAATAACCAAGCCAAAGAACTTGGAAGCAGATTCTTCTCCAGGGTTCTCAGTAGGGAACTTAGCCCTCATTTAGGCCTTGGGAGATTCTAAGCAGAGGACCCAGTTGAGCCATAGCTGCATTTCATCCGGCACGCAGTCCTACAGCATTATGCTATAGAACATAATGAACGTGTGTGTGTGTGTGTGTGTGTGTGTGTGTGTGTGTGTGTGTGTAAAAGTTGCTAAGTTTCTGGGGTTTTCAGTAGTCATAGAAAATTAATGCATTCAATATTTTTGCATCACAAACATACTTAAAATTAGTTTAGGTCTTATGTTAATCACTTCATAGATCATTTGTGATATTCAACATCGTTTTAATACTAACATTTAATGCACAAATTGAAACGATATTAAGGCAATGTTTTTAAATTTGGAGTAACCTTTTTTTTTTTTGGCTTTAAAGTGATTCCATTTATCAAGAAACATTGTTTCCTCAAAAGAAGTGAACATGGCACCCAGAAAAGAATTGGAGAGGCACTCTTTCTTTTGTGGTGACATGTTTAAATTTAAAAGCATGTCATCAGTGGGACCTTTTCTTATGCTTAGCCAAACTACATGACGATTTTTAGTAGGAAGAACTAGAGGGGGAGTTTTGAAAAGGAAGTCACTGTCCAGATATTTGAAGGCTTTTGAGTATATTCATCCTTTAAAAGGTGAATGGATTGATTTTGTGAATACTGGAAACAAATTGATTACAGTAAAGAGTCCATGCCATTAAACTTGGCAGCTCTTTGCCCAAGGAACATGTCCCTCTATTTTTTCTTTTTATTTAGTTATTTTTGATAGATAATACATTTATTTACACTGTTGAAAAATTTAGAGGAAACATAAGAAAACGTGCCTTAAGAAGTCTCGCTGCTACCCTCATTCTCATCTGCCCCATAGGTAGACCTGTCAGTTTCTGTATATCCTCCCACAATCCTAAATTTCTTTATGCTAATGCATATTAGGCCTCCCCCCACTCCTGTTTCTTACACAAAAAATCTCACTCTGTGTATGTTCTTTCTTGTTTTCCCCACTTAAGGATTTATCCTAAAGCTCTATCCACACAGAACACAGGGAGTTTCTCCATTCTGTTTACAGCTGCAGGGTATTTTGGGGGGTGGGGTAGATATACCACAGTTTATGTAACCAGCTTACCCTGGATGGCTACTTGGATTGTTTTTGATTTTTGTTTTGTTTTGTTTACAAACACTGCTGTGATAGTGTATGTGCATATGCAGGTATATCTGTAGGATAAAATCTCAGATATGAGGTTATTGAATCAAAAAATAAATATATGTGTAATTTTGATAGATGTTGCCAAATTACACTTGAGTGTCTTTTTTTTGTTTGTTTGTTTGTTTTAATTTTGCTCTCTCATCAGGAATGTTTGAAAGACATTATTTTCCTGTGGCAAGCACAGCCATATAATTTATTGTCCAAACCACAACACTTCTGACAACGAGCAGCTCTATTAATAATCACACTAGGGCAACATGCACAGGCCAGACTTTGCTGGGCAATCCAGGACATATCTTGACTTACCCATAGCTTTGCCAACAGAATGTGCTATCACACTTCCAGATGTTTCTCAAGAGACCTTGAATGGAATTAAAGTTCAAAATTAATCATTTAATTAGGCCAGCCTTTAATAGTGAGGCCACTGATGATGGCTGCACAACAATGTGAATGTACCTAATGCCACTGAACTGTACACTTAAACATGATGAAAATGGTAATTTTATGTTGTGTATAGTTTACCACAATTAAAAATTTTTTTATATTTAATATTTATTGATTCGTGGGGTACATGTGCAGATTTGTTACATGGATATGCTAGCTAGCGGTGAAGTCTGGGCTTTCTGTATGCTAACCCTTACCCAGTTAGTGTACATAGTGCCCATTAGGTAATTTCTCATCCCCCACCCCTCTCCCACCCTTCTGAGTCTCCAGTGCTCACTCTCTGTGTCTCTGCATACTCATTAAAAGAATGAAAATTTAAAAAAGGAACAGATTACTGATACATGAAAGCACATGGATGAATCTCACATTAGGCAAAATGAAAGAGAATAGTCTCAAATGCTACATATTGTATTATTCTGTTTATAAGATATTCTGGAAATGGTGAAACTATAGAAACAGCAAATAGGTCAGCAGTTTCCAGGGGCTGAGGGTGTAGGGAGGGTTGATTACAGAGGAGCAGGAGGAAATTTTGGAGGGTGTTGGAACTGTTCTATACCTTGATTGTGATGGTGGTCATGGGACTTTATGTGTTTGTCAAAACTTCCAGAACTGTACAGTAAAGGAGAGCATTTTACTGTATATAAATTATACCTTAATAAAAAAATAAAGAGATGGGAAAAAAAGTAAAGCCACCAGTATTGTTTCCCTCAAGCTTTGGGAAAGATGTCATCCCTGACCTGGTTTTTCCTCCTGGCAAGAGCACCAAGACCTGAGTGGCACTTGCCAATAGGTCACTTCTGAGTCACCACTGTGTCACTTACACTTTTCCGGCTGTCATCAGTGGCCCTGCCACCCCAGGAAACTCTGGCACTGTGAGGCTTTGTCTGGCCTGCCTTAGGGATCTTGTAGGTGCCAAGGTCGGGGGCCCAGGGTGAGTCTGGCCCACTAGTGTATCACCCCAAGGCTCAAATGAGCACAAACAGATCTGGTTCCATTCTACCTGGAGGGAATGTGGAAGCCAGAGGCCTGCTTCCCAGCACTCCAGGCTTTCCTGCCTGCCCTGAGGATTCTATCTTGCTGCTTTGTGGGATAGGGAAAGGATTTTTATGCAGTGAATCAATCTTGGCTGTGACACAAGGTACCAGTTAATGGCCAAGGTAAATGTCTGCTGCTTCTGGACTAAGTAATTAGAATGTTTAGATGGGCAAGAACAGAAGAACTCACAGCTAAGTAGAGTCCAGGGTCAGGAAGACAATGAAGACAGATGGACAAAGGCATGTTCCCTGGGCCCACGGTTGATGCCAAAGTCAGAAGAGGTCAAGAGTAAAAATCACAGGAATGCTTAACATCACTAGTCATTAGGGAAATGCAAATCAAAACACAATCGATACCACTTCATACCCATGAGGATGGTTATTATTAAAACAAAACAGAAAATAACAAGTGTTGACAAGGATGTGAAGAAATTGAAACCCTTGTATACCATTGGTGGGAATGCACAATGGTACAGCCACTGTGGAAAACAGCATGACAGTTCCTCAAAAAATTAAACATTACCATATGATCAAGCAATCTTGATTCTGGGTATATATCCAAAAGAATTGAAAGCAGGGACCCAAATAGGACGCAAGAGGTAGAAGCATCCCAAGTGTCCCTGATGGATGAATAGATAAAATGTTTATACGTACTATGGGATACTATTCAGCCTTAAAAAAACAGGAAATTCTGCTATGTTCTACAACATGGATGAACCTTGAAAAAAAATTATGCTAAGTGAAATAAGCCAGTCACTAAAAGGCAAATACTATATGATTTTACTTATATGAGGTATCTAGATTGCGCAAATTGATAGAGACAGAAGGTAGCGCAGTGGTTGCCACGGGCTGGGGGAGCAGGAGGGGAAGCTGTTTAATGGGGACAGAGTTTCAGTTTTGTAAGACGAGAAAAGTGCTGGAGATGGATGGTGGTGATGGTTGCATGGCAATGTGCATGTACTTACTGCCAATGAACTCGTGTATATGCTTAAGAATGGTTAAAATGGCAAGTTCAACGTTACATGTATTTTACCATAAAAAAGCAATCCTAAAATCTGAGGGGAGTGAGATAAAGTCAGCAGGCCTCACCTGCAACTTGAGGGCAAGGTGGCCACTGTCTCCCTCAGGCGGGTGTGAAGAGGGCGCTGATACCGTGGCCCAGGCAGGTCCACGCCAGCGGAGATTGTCTTTCTCCTCTTGTTTGATCAGAGTCACGGTTACCACAAGCAGATGTGTATAGCTCTGCGAAGCTGAAAGCCTCTTCGTTTTATACACACTTTCCACGGAATCAAAGTGATGCCGGTTTGCTTTCTCTCAGTGACGACGAGCATGTGCCGAGAGTACGGGCTTAGCAGTCAGTACGGACTGACAGGCCTGTCCTTTTCCATTTGTCTAGAGAGGCACGTGTTCTTACTCTGTCCTGCTCAAACTCGTACATTGTCTTGCTTCGTCCCTCTCGATCGGTACTCCCATGGGACCCAGCTGGTTCTGAGAATCCCTAGGGAGGGTCTCGTGAATTGCAGGGAGTTTTCTGGGGCTATCCTGCTCCTGCTGGGTCCAGCCACTGAGGCATTGACTCTTGTCCGAGGCTGGAACTGCAGACGAGAGCCCTGTGCCCACCTGAAGCCATCCGGTGCAGGCGGCCCCCTCGACTTTCTCTGCTTTGGTCCCTGGGGGAGGAGGTGGGCAAGTGGGTTATGCAGTGGGGCTTCCTTGAGCTCCTGACGCTGTACATAATGGAGCCCCATGCTATAGGATGAGGTTTACTCATCCTATAGCATGATAGTCCTACCTTGGACTTGGGCAAAGGGTGTGGGCAGGACCAGAGAACAGAGTAGGAGAATTCATGAGCACCAGGGTCTCCATCCTCTCTTGTACTGAATGAGGGTGAGGTCTCTACCCGCTGGTCCTTTAGGACGTGTTTCCCGGGGGAACTTCTGATCCCTCACACAGACGTCCCTGACAGGGCCGCCTCTCCAGCCCTCCGCAGGGGCCTTACTTCTCTCATGTATCATGTGATGTCACTGGGTTCCAGCTAATCCGCCTGCTACAGACGTCATTCGCGTACAGTGACCCCCATCTTCTGTAACGGTGCTGTCCAGAACGTGGCCTGAAGCCACATGTGAGCATTGAATACTTTCAATGTGACTTGTCCAAGTTGAGATGTGTTTAAATGTAATACACACACCAGATTTTGAAGCCTTAGTCTAAATAAAACGTAAAATACCTCATAAATAATTTTATATTGATAGCGTGTTGAAATGATAACATTTATTGGGTTTAATAAAGTGTATTATTAACATTAACCTCAATTGTTTGATTTTACTTTTTTAATATGACTACTAGAAAACTTAAAATTACACATACGGCTTGCATTGTGTTTCTATCGGCCAGCACTTTTCTAGAGCAGCAGCACAACCTGGGAATTTGTTAGAAATACAGATTCTTGGACCCCACCCCTGGCCTTTGGAACTAGAAACTGCAGGAGTGGGGCCGGCAATCTGTGTTTTAACATCCTCCAGGTGATTGAGGCACCAGGTTCTAGAGCCAGGGCTCTAGAGCCGCTCTGTCTTAATCCGTTCCCAAGTCATTAGTTACTGTGTTGGAAGCATTTGCAATGAAAGGAAATGAATCAGAGGGAAGAGCCTATTGGTGTCTGTGAATGGGCACCAGGGCATTAGTTTAACAACAACTACTGAGACTGCCAGGCTGCTTCATCAGTGCTGCAAAGCACCGCGACCTCTAACCGCAGCTGCTCGCAGAAGGGGCTGCAGGTGCAGATCATTGTGGGTGCTGATCTGAACTACCGTGGTAGTTGCCTGGGCCCTCTCGCTTTGCTCTGGGTCCTCTGCTTCTCTCTCCACCCTGTATCTGTCTGGCTTCTGACCCCCTTTGTTTCTTTACCCATTTCCAGCCCACATTCAGTGGATTTGACGACAGACTTTCCCTTCTCATTGCTCCCTGGGACTCCTACTTACTGACTTCTGCTGCTGGACCCACTTGAGCAATCACATGAACTTTGCCGAATTCTGAATGGTGTCCTTCTGCTTAGGCAGGAAGGAGGGGAGGACATGAAGAAGTCAGGGGAAGGGGACTAATTGTTAGTGGCTTTGCAAATCCATGTTGTTGAGAATCTCTTGGGGAAAATGAGACCCCAGATTTGTTCCTCTCTCCCTTGCTCCCTTTATTTCTATTGGGGGAGATTTTGGTTTCTTCCTAGTGTCAATAAAAGGGATCTTTATGAGATTTCTGCATCTGGTTTGATGAGATTACATGTGTTTGAGCAAATCATTCACCTTCTTAGAGCTTCTGACTCCTGGTGCTCCGTAGGGTTTGCCGCCCACTCTGTGTAATTGCATGTGAAGTGCTGCATAGATGCGGCGCAGTTGTTAAGAATCCCTGTACTGGCTTTTACATCCAGTGGGGCTGTGTTTGGGTGCTTTTGAACCACAGTGACCTCATTTGTAAAATGGGGATAATGGAGGGCCTCAGGACTTTTCTATAAAACCTCTGGGGCCAAGTATGTGTGGGAATTTTGCACTTCAGGTTTTTAGATTGTGCCTATATCATATATAACATGACATTTCTAAATAGGGTCTGCGGCAGCACCCTGTGTCAAATATGTTAACATTTCTGAAGTGAAACACGTGAAGATTCACACTTAGTGGGATTTTCAAAAAAGACTATAAATAGCTTCATGTCAGTTTAGGTTATGTTTTGCTGTCAAATGAGTTGTAAAAACAACCTCTCAGTTTTTACATCTTTTGGCCTTCAGGATAGTGGATAAGGGGTTGTGGACTTTGGTAGTGACTATTTTGTCTAAAATAACGGAGTAAACTCCGATTAGCAAATGTGTGGCTTTCATTTATTTTGGAATGGCTGAGGAATGCCCCAGATTAGGAGAAGATTCCAAAGAGCTGATTTACATGTCAACCTTTTGTGGTTTGGTATCGATGCCAGAAACCTGAGACGACTGTACTTTGCTGTGCAGAGGTATAGATGGACATCCCCAGATGTCAGGGCTTAATGTTTATGGTTTTGATTTTTAGAAGAAAAATCATATCAGTGCAAACATATCTTTGAATCTGGCTGTACAGGCATGCTAAGCAACATTTTCTTCCTTTGAAAACAAAACACAAAGTAGTTGCAAAAATCTACAAAAATGTCATAGGTTTGCTGTGATGACTAAATGTGATACTGTATGGAAAGCAGTTAGCACAGAGTATGGTCTTTAATAACTCAATAAATGTTAACTAGGTATTCTGTTATAATTAGAGATGTTAATAATAAGTAGTACTGTCTATTCTTATTCCAGATATAAGTGCTTTTTATCAAATTTGCTCTTTGTGTTTTAAAATATTTCTAACTGGAGGAAATGATATTCTTGTATTTTTTAAAGCTTATCTTTGGTTTTCCTTTGGCTTTAATTCAGTGCCTTTGGTCAACTCGCTCCAACTCTGTGATGGCTAACTTTATGTGTCAACTTGTCTGGACCACGGTGTCCAGATATTTGGTCAGACATTATTCTGGATGTTTCTGCGAGGGTGTTTTTGGATGAGATTAACATTTAAATTGGAGGACTGTGAGTATAGCAGATTGATCCCCCATAAGGTGTGTGGGCCTCATTTCATCACTTGAAGGCCTTGATAGAACAAAGACTGACCTGCCCCAAGCAAGGATTTCTGCCAGCAGACGGCCTTTGGACTTGAACTGCAGCACTGGCTCTTCCCTGGTTTCTAGCCTGACAGCCCACCCTGCCGATCTTGGACTCGCCAGCCTCCATAATTGTGTGAGCTAATTCTTTAAAATAAATCTCTTTCTCTCTTTATATATACATATCCTCTTTGTTCTGTTTCTCTAGAGAACCCTGATGAATGTACCTCTGTTGACCTTACTGGGTTTCTTAATTTATAAAAAAAGAAGGAGGGAGATGATGGTTGCTAAAGTTTCCTTTAACATCGTGAGAAGTTATTTGTGCCTAAAGCAGCTGAATTTGGTGTTCAGAAGGTGTCTGGGATGGCTCAGGCATGGCCAGTTGGGAGGACGGCGGGTAGGAAGGGGAGTGAGCTTGGGGAGAAGGGGCAAAGATGATGATGAGCTTAGTTTGGATCCATGTGGAGGTGTTCAGTGGGCATCTGGATTACGGTTGGTCATGGGGGTGATAGTGATTCATGGAGAGACGTTCATAGACACAGGACGTAAGAATTTACCTGCTGCATAGAGCAAGGACCCAGGTGTATACCCCAGGTGGCACCAGCTTCTTGGCCTCAGATCCCAGAGGGAAGCCCAGCAACTGGGGCCTCCACTTGATTGTAGTAAAGATGCCCCCTCCCCCCAGTGTCCTGGAGACTGTGGCCACATGCCTGCCTTCTCGCCAGATGCGAAGAGCCGGGACAAAACAATTCCTGAATGTTTACTGTGTCCCCTGGTGAATTTTGGTTACTTTCCTGAGCATAAGAACCTCTAACAGGACCAGGCCTCAGTTTCCTAAGATCTGTTCCTGCAGCGTCCAAGGCTCAGATGGAGACCTGAGCTGAAGAAGTTTGCTGGTACTATTCCCTTTGTGAGTAGTGACGATAATAATAGCTATGTTTTCTGATGCTTGTTTATAGTGTTTGTTGCTCCAGAGCTGTGCTGTCCAATAAGGAGCCACTGTTCCCTGTAACTGTTTAAATTTAAATGAATTAAGATTAAACACAATTAAAAATTTAATTCTTCCATCACACTAGACACATGTCAAGTACTCAGCAGCCTCATATACTTAGCAGCTTCCATATTGGACAGCGCAGATGGGGGACATTTCCATCTTTAGAGAAAGTTCTACTGGACAGCAATGCTCTAGTCTAGAGCTTCGTACAATTCTCATGTACTCCTGTAGTGTTTTGGAGTGGGAATTTGTATCCTTATTTTTAAGATGAAGATATTGGGGCATAGGCTGAATACTGGCCCCAAATCACAGCTTATAAGTGACAGAGCTGGAACTCAAAGCTGGAGCCCTTGATTCCTCTGTTGTGCTTGGACTTGTCAGCCTCTGGGTGGTTGTGAACCATGGGCATGCTGGGAGTGTCCCCTCGCTGCGGGGCATGGGGGAGCCCTGAGTGAAAAGGTGGAAAAGAGCAGAGGGATGCAGGGGGTGTGGTCGCAGAGGCTCCAGAAGGGTGCAGTCTTTGAGGACATCTAGTGCAGCACAGAGAATTTGAGTCTGATTGCACGGTGTCCCTGGGACTGGGCAGCGTGAGGTCAGTGGTCTGTGCCAGGGCAGTTTCAGCACAGTGGAGGGGGAGAAAGCTGGATTTTGGGGATTGGAGGAGTAAACGGGAGATGAGGGAGAGGAAGGAAAGAGACAGAGGGGGTAGCTGGGAAGGGACATGGATCAAAAGACAGGACATTTTTAGGCTTGCAGAGGCTTGGCCCTGCTAACAGTCTAAGTTAAAGCCTGTCTGTGGGCGCCAGGCTGGGAGTAACTTGGTGTAGGGACTACCCCGAAAGAGATACATGCCTGGCCTGAAGGGGCCACTGTCAGCCTACCCCCACTGACTGCTGCTGGGAGGCCATATTAGCTTTCTATTGCCAGAGTCTAGATATCTGAGTTTTTACGTGAAATGTCCCTAATTATGAGCATGAAAATAACATGATATACTCCTTCCATGAAAAGCATACATCCCATTGTAGAACAATGTAAACGCATTTGATGCTGCAGGACTGTATACTTAAAATGGTTAAAATGGTAAATTTTATGTTATATGTATTTTACCCATGAACCAACAAACAAAAAGTACATATCCCTGGGCCATTTTGGTGCATGAGCTGTGAGTTGTGACTCCTAGCTTGGGCACAGATCCTGCATTGCTCTCTACCTTGGCTGGGCAGGAGAATCCTAAAGCCCAGGCCACAGCCTAGAACAGTGAGGTGGGAATGTCCAGGGGAGGGACCCAGGCGTCACAATTGTTTCAAATGAACAGGTTGAACAGGTGATTCCAACGGACAGCAATGTTCAGAAGGTGAAATAACTGGAGGATAGAGATAGGAAGGAAGAGTGTAAGAACCTGGTGTAGGGAACCCCTCGGGACTGGTGGACGAAAGTGAGGGTGTGTGCAGATCATGTTTCACATTAGGGGCGTGTGGACACTGCAGCAAGAGGAATGGAGAATTGGTTATGTCCAATTCTCGAGTGCCATTATTCTTGACCTTCTCCCGCTGTAAAATGGGCATGGCATATGCACCTAGCTACAGCATCATGTCTTCATGTTTCTGAAAACCTGTTTTCTCCATGGGAACTTATTTTATACAGACGTGTTGTAAAGCAAAGGTGTCATGCTTGATAGTAGTAACCTTTCAGGAATCACTTTGCCTTTCAATTTCTATCCCCACTCCACTCCCAAAGAAGTTATTAATTCGGTTTGGAGAAAACAGAAAATTAGAGAAATGGATTTATGAGCAAAGGGATCAATCAGGGAAAAAGTTAAAATCTAAACATGCAGGGACACTAACACAGCTTTTAGTAAACTGAACATGTACAAAGTATTTACTGAACATAGTTATTTCAAAAGATGTAATTATCACTTTAACACAATGTTGAAAGTCCATTAATTATCAAATATTCAAAGGGGCGCCTTTGGAGTAGACAAAGACCCGAGGCATTCTTCAGAGGGAGCGTTTTCATTAAAAGGGAGGTGTATTTATGTGTACTAAAAATTAGAGAAGGTTTTGAATAATTCAGGGGGGAAATGAAGTTCCAAGTTCCATTTCCCCCCTGAATTTAATGTGGTTTGAAGTGATGTAAGCTCATGTCTAAAATATTAGTTTAATATGAGAGCAAGCCCCTTTGCAACAGGAAGATGTTGCTCATTTAGCTTTCCTTGTAATCAACAGCAATTGTTTGTAAAACAGCTTTGCAGGGCTTTGATCCAATTGGTTTTGGAGGAGCTTCTAATCAAGAGATGCAAATGCTTTCTTGTCAACAGTTTCTTCGCCTTAGACCTGCCCGCTGAGGGAGATTTATACTGATCCTCTGTAATGTAAGATGCCCTCTTGGACATGCTTTGTAAAATTCGTGGGGCTGGGGAGTGCTGAGAGCTGAGATTCTGCACACCAGGTCCGCTGTTGGTGTGCGAAGGAGCCGGGCAACCTCGGGAAAATCGTTGCTTAGTAATTTGGACATTTGGGATGAATTCTCTTCTTGCCCAAGACCTCACCAGTGAAAGAAGCTTATGAAAATGAGGCCAAGACAGTGACACCTTTTTAGATAAGGGATAACTGCATGAGGAAATTTTAGGGAAGCATATATAGTTCAGATACACAGCTAAGAAATTTTTAAAAATTGGCCTCATTAACAGAGTCCCTTGCCAGCTTCCCAAACCCAGAAAAATATGCCCCAGCTAACTGTAAGAAGTAGGAGGCTGCAGCTGGGATGAGGCTTAGATTCGGCTTGTGGGTGGCAGAGATGGGGGAGGCCATGAATCTGGGTCACGACGTGATGAGAGTTGGCTCTTCTGCTCCAGGGATCCTTGTTTGGGTGTCCACAGGCTCAGACAGGGGGAGGCTGGCTGGGAGGATGGGAGTGGATGGCAGACACCTCACACCTTCTGTTGGGGAGATGATATGAGGGGTGAGGTTGGGGTGAACAGGGAAGCAAGTGCTGCTCCTAAAGAGGCATCTGGATGTTTTATGCAGAATTCCCTCATTTATGCTAGTTGATAACGAACTCAAATTGTTGCATCATTAGGGTCAAATAAAATGCCTCTGTAGGACAGATTTGGCCTGTGTACCTGGCCCCTCTGTCCTCTGCCCTGCTGTCCTAACTAAGGGTTTGTATGAAAGGAGGGCACTGGAACCTTCCACGACCCAGGAGGCGTTGTGAACTGGCAGGGAGGTGTCTTGTGGTTTAGGACTTCCCTGAGTGGTTCGGTCATTCGACATTTATCGACCAACCGCTCTGTGCCGGGCACAAGACGGGTTGGAGGCATGGGGATTCCAGGCAGGGAAGGAGCAGCTGTATTCATGGAGAGAGGGTCCATGTGAGAGAACGGCAGGGGTTATGGGGTTGGCAAGTTAAATCATGAAGGGCGTTATGATGGCTCAGAGTTTGAGAGCAAAAGGGAACCACCTAGCAGACAAGTGACACGATCACATTTGTACAGGATGACTCTGGCTGACGCTGGCAGAGGAGCAAGATGAGGCAGGTGGACCAGTGCATGTTTAAAGGTGAGACTTTTAAAAATTTTTATTCACTTAAGACTGCAATTATGTTAACTTGTGCAGTTAGGGTCTGTGCTGCTCTTGGTCATGTAGGATAGAATGAATGTGAACGAACATCACCAGGGGGTGTGTGTGTGTGTGTGTGTGAGTGTGTGTGTGTGCATGTTTGTGTATGTGTGTGTAAGTTAGACTTGCCTTCACTGTTCCGCACTAGGTGGACACATGTTTTGCTTGACTAACAAGTGTTTTTTGCATTTTATGTCCATCGAGGTAGTGATTTTCTGTAACTTAATTTAATTTTAACTCTGAATTTTTTTCCTGCTCTGAGCTGACAGGAGATTCAATCTTAGCTTTTCTTTCTTTTTTCTTCTCTTCTGTTTTCCTCTCTTCTCTTCTCTTCGTCCCTCCCTCCCCTTTGTGCAAAGGTCCCAGGGTCAGAGGCAGCACAGAGGCAGGAGGGACATCCCTCCGGTCCACAGCAGTTCCCTCTGAGGTGTCACAGGGTGTCTTTGCACCAGCCAGTGTGCTGCCTGACTTCGTACCCAGGAACTTGTGCAACCTGGTGCCCAGCCCAGGCTTAGCCACAGCTGTTCCTTCCCAGGCTCTGCTGCTTTTGGAGAGCTGCCAGCGCAGCACCTGACCACCACTGGGAGCCACAGCCCTCTCCTCTGTGGACCTGCGGAATTTACTTTGTGGGAATCTCTCAATCTCCTCCCTCCTCCCTGTACTTCCCACAGGGGCCCCTCCTCTCACCTGAAACCCTTTTTTCCTCCATGGGCTTAAGCTTTTGGAAGCCAAAGCCAGGAAGGGAAGCGTCTTGCGGCAACTCCGGCTCACTGCAGAGTGACAAAGCTCCTGGGGACAGGGAATAATGGGGCCTGCTTGGAGGAGGCACATGGAAAAAAGGGAAATAGAATAAATTAGTATTTCAACAAATGCTCTTCCATGGTGTGTTGTTGATGTCACTGTTTGGTTTCAGAGACAGAAGCGAGCAGATCTGAGGACCGTGGGAAGGAGGGGGGAGGGAATCAGGACCTGCCTGGTCTGAGCAGCCTTCGGCATCTGCTGGGGGGGCGGGGGGAGCAGGCCGAGGGGAGGGAGGTGGTTTCTGACGGCTGCACGTGGACCAGAAGCAGGGAGTTGTTCGCGGCATTGCACACTGTGAACACACTTCACACTTGTCACACTTCCAGGAAGGTGCTAATGAATATTCCTTAATAATTATATTTTCAGTGGTTCATGGCCACTTCCAATAGCTTGGGTTATGCCTGGCCATTCCTAGGACTCCATTTGGCCATCCCTCCCGGGGTCCCCTGGGCCTTTGGTTGACTTGAATCCTGGTTGCTCTCATGTTTAATTTTTTTAAATTGTGGTAAAGTGTACATAACATAAAATTTCTCATTTTACTCATTTTTAAGTGTACAGTTTGGTGGCATTTAATACATTCACATTGCTGTGTAACCATCTGTCCCCGTTAAACAACTCCCCATCTCTCTCCCCAGCCTCTGGCAACCACCAGTTTACTTTGTATGAATTTGACTACCCAGGTACACATGTGAGCGGGATCATACAGAATCTGTCTTTTGCTTACTGGCGCATTTCTCTTAACATCATGTCCTCAAGGTTCATCTGTGTTGTAGCGTGTATGAGATTTTCCTTCCTTTTTAAGGCTGAGTAATATACTATTGTATTAATATGTATATATCATATCTTCTTTGTCCACTCATCCATGGTGGACATGTGGGTTGATTCCATGTTCCAGCTATTGTGACCAACGCTATTGTGAATATGGGAGCACAAGTGTCTCTTTGAGACTCTGATTTCAATTCTTCTGGGTATATACCTGGAAGTGGGATTGCTGGATCATATAGCACTTCTAGTTTTCCTTTTTTTAGAAACTGCCATACCTTTTTATAAGCTACCTTTCCCTGGATGTTGGAAGCCTTCAATAGACTCCAGAATTCCAAGATAGTTATATTAGACAGATTCTGCTGGTATGATTGTTGTCTGGATGGGCAGATGGATTCCTGATGCCTCCTACTCTGCCACCTTCTAGAATACTCTCTCTGGCTCCTTTCCATGACACTCTGTGCTTCCTCAGCAGTCGTTCACCACGGAGTGTGCAAAAATGTCAGTGTCTCTCGGCTAGTGGCTTCCCCCCCTCCTCGATGGCTCAAAGCTCCTCGGGGGGAGGGGTGCCATTTTCTTTGCTATTTTGATCCCAGTTTCTTGCACAGAGATGGGTGAACTATTTTACAGTGTCAGGGAATGGCTTTCTGACAAGTGGCACTTGAGTAGAGACCCAAAGTTGATTTTTCACGTCTGTGTTCTGGATCCCGACTTCTCCTCCCTTTTCAGAGACTTCACACATCGATAATCTGTGTTTCTTTTTGATGGCTTCTTCCCACCAGTATTTAGGCCTGTAGATCTCTGACACCTTAGAAGCAAGGAAAGAAGGAAAGAAAAAATAAGGCAAGAAAGAAGAAAGAAGCAAAAACCTCCTTGAACTCCCTTTCCTCTCCTGACTCTGCCCCAATGGCCCCATCTCCCCTTAGCCAAACTTCATGGGTGAGTTCTCCACTCTTGCATTCCTCCCTTTCTCATTCCATAGCCCGGCGCAGCCTGGCCTGAACTCCACTGGAACTGCTCTTGTCAAGATCTCTCGCAACTTATTTGACACTAAATCCAATGGACAATTTTCAGGCCTTTTCTACTTAGCCTGGTGGCAGCATTTGGATACCAATGAGTACTGACCTTTGAAATGCTGGTTTCTTTTGTACTCTGTCTATAGGACCTGATTCTACTAGTTTTTTTCCTAACCCTCTATCTGTTCTTTCTCAGTCTCCTTTGTAGACTTCTTTTCCCCTCAAAGGGTTCAGTCCTAAGTCCTCTTCTGTTTTTCTTCTATATTCTCATCCTGGGTTGTTTTCTTTCGTTTATTTATTTATTTATTTATACTCTATTTCTGTGTTTTGAATAACCACCTGCAAACTTAAGACTTCCAAATACATATTTCTAGCCAGTATTTCTTACCTGATCACCAGATTCCACATGACCAGTCACCTACTAGCATTTTGACTTGAACGTCTCACGCAAACCTCGGTCTCAGCAAGTCACAGCAAGTTGCTCTTTCTGCTGAGCTTCCCATCCTGCTGATGAGAGCACTGCCAGCGTAGCAACCCATTCACCCAAGTCAGGACTTGGGTGGCATTCTTGACCTCACCTCTGAGCCATCACCAGGTTTTGCCACTGCTACCTCCAAAAGAGCCAAATCCATCCACTCCCTTTTCTTTCTGCTGCCACCATCTTGTCTTTGCCGGACACCTCCAGCAGTCCCCCAGCCCTTCTCCCTCCCACGCTTCCTACTCTGTCCCATCTCGGGGTGCAGCCAGAGCTCTATTTCCAAAGTGCAGAGCTAGTTGTGCTCCGGCTCTGGAGAACACTTGTCAGCAGCTTTCTGTGGTCCTTAGGGTAGGGCCTTTAGTCCCAGGTGAGGGGACTTAGGACGGGGTGCCAGACATTTGCCCACATGCCTGCATTCATCTCTCACTTCCTCTCACAGTCTTTATTCAGGCCACACTGAGCAGCCTTCAGCTCCTGGAAAACTGCTCTTTCTTGCCTCTCTCCCTAGGATGCTTGTCACAAGGACTTTGGCTTTCACTCTGCGTAAGCTGGAAAGCCACTGGAGAGGCTCGAAGAGAGGGTGATATGATCTAATTTGCACTTTTAATAGATGCTTCTGGATGTAGGGTTCAGATCTGACTGCGGGGTGGGCTCTGGGAGATTGTTCCAGGGATCCCACTGAGAGAAGGTGGTGGCTTGGATGGTGGTGGCTGTGGAGGTTGGGAGGGCTGGTCACATGCTGGATCTGTTTTTGAAAGGATACCCGACAGGATACCTGACGACAGGTTGCATGTGGAATGGAGAGAAAGAGGAGTCTGGGTGGCCACTGGCTGCGTGCCCTGCGCAACTGGAAGGATGAACTTGCCGTCAACTGACAGGCAGGCAGACTGTGGGTAGGGCAGGTATGAGCAGAGGGGTGGGAGTAAGTGGGAAGAGCAGCGGCTTAGCTTTGTGCATGGTGAGCTTGAGATCTGTTCAGCGTCTCTGTGATGTGGTCGCAGAATAAAGGCCCAGAGTCGTCCATGTCCTAATCCTCAGAACCTGTGAATATGTTACCTCATGTGGCAAAAGAGACTTTGCAGATGTGATTAAGTTGAGGGTATTGAGGGGGAGATTATCTGGGATTATCCATATGGGCCCAGTGAAATCACAGGGGTCCTTAGAAGAGAGAGGGAGGGGTGTTAAAGTCAGAGAAGGAGATGTGCGACCGAAACACAAGATGGAATGACTTGCTTTGATGTTGCGGGAAGGGGCCACAGCTAAGCAATGCAGGCGGCCTCTGTGCAGTTTGTGAGATCCATCTTTCCAGCTTCTAGCTGGAAAAGGCATGGAAATCGATCCTTCCCTGGAGTTTTCAAGAAGAGTACAGCGCTGCCAACACCTTGATTTTCCCCGTTAAGACCCATTCCAAACTTCTGGTCTCCAGAACTGCAAGATAATAAATTTGTGTCTTAAGACATTAAGTTGTGGCAATTTGTTGCATCAATGATAGGAAACTAATACAGTGGAGATGTTGAGTAGGCTGTGTTATACATAAGTCTGGGGTTCGGGGGGCTCTTACCTTCCTTAACTTCAGCTGTCACTCATCACTAGTCAAAATGACAGTGTTCTTTTGGCAGCCTCAGCGATCTTAACAGTAAAAATCTGGGAATAGCTTTTAGAGGTGAAGTGTATTTCTCGAAATGTGCAGTTTACATTTCCTATTCTTGACTGGTGTTTCCTGCCCACACCACAGTTGTTGGCTATACACCTGTATATACTGTGTACTACATACTTTTTGCTTTATACCGAATTTTAGTATCTGTTGCAAAGTGGTTTAGATTATAGTAAAACAGAAAAAGTTACATTCCGAAGCAGAAATAGTGATACTTAACTAATAGCAGGGAAAGATGCAGGGAACATTAAAGTAAAAGAGAGATTCAGGGACTTCAATACAGTCATATTTGAGCAGATAGTTTAAGGGCAAACAGATCTTTAAGCCACAGTAGTTAATCCCTAAGACCATCACTGTATTACAGCATTAGTCCAGTGACTGATGTGCAAAACGATCACCTTAAGTCACCATGAAAATATTAGATTACTTTTGATGCACTTTTTCAGAAGGTAGAAAATTTTACAGTATATTTTACAAGCTCTCTCTTAACATAATTCAAACTTTAAAGTGCATCGGCTCTTAAATGTGCTTCAGTTGCTAGAAAATCAATTTATGTGGAACACTTGGTTCCCCAGTGAGGCTAGATAATAGAGCATCATTGAACTTTAGCAGCGAATAAATTTACAAGTAGTAATGTGAGTAAGATATTCAAAGATTGGGCATTAATAGTGCACTGATCCTTATGTGAAAACCTCTCTACAGAACTATAAACAGCTAAAAGTAGAGTTAAAGTAGTCCAAGAACAACAGACTAGAAGTTTATTCCCCAAGTTAGATCCAAAGAAACAGCTTTGCTACAGCAACTGGGATGGAGAGGGCCATTTGTTTTTCTTTTCTTTTTTTTTTTCTATATAGATATATATATTTTTTTAGTTGTCCAAATCATTTCTTTCTATTTTTTAGTAGAGACGGGGTCTCGCTCTTGCTCAGGCTCGTCTCGAACTCCTGACCTTGAGGGATCCACCCGCCTCGGCCTCCCAGAGTATTTTTCTTTTTTTTATTTTAAAATTGAACAGTTATACCCTGCTAACTGGGTGCCTCGCAGTTTTCTAAGCTTTTTTTTGCATAAGTTAACTGATTTAATCCTCATAAAACAACTCTGTGAGTGACCTATTATCATTGTTCCCATTTTACAGATGGCAGAACTAAGGCACAGAGAGATCAAGTGACTAACTCAAGCTCATCCAGCTGGTACATCTAGACTCAAATCCAGGAGTCCATGCTCTCAGCTACACTCTGTGCTGGGCTCACTGGATCTTTTCAGCTATAGTCTTGAATTGAATTGCCTCTCCTATACTTCTGCCCCTTTTAAATGCGGTTCATGCAGAAGATGTTAATGGGATTTCCCTTTAACACTTTTGTCCTAGTTTAACTCCTCATCTTTTGCCTGGTCGGGCCACCTGCTTGTTCTTCCCCCGCTGGTTCTGGTCTCCAATCCAGCTTATATAGCACTGCCTTGCCAGATGTCGTTCTTCTGGTTTAAAAATACACAGTGTTTTCCCATTTCCTACAGAATAGAGGCCAGACTCCTGGCATGGTATTTTTATCATTCAAGATTCTTGGTTGTGAGCAAGAAAAGCCCTCTCTGGTAACAATGCAGAAAAGGAAGGCTGTGGACGAGGCATGGACGATGGACGAGAGCCTGGGGGCACCGGGGCCGGCGGCAGGAACAAGCCAGGCAGGGCCCTGCTCCTTTCTCCACGCTGGATCTGCTGCCACCACTGTGGGTCGCAGCTGCATGGCTGCTGCTGCCAGGCGCTGTCCCTCATTCAGTCTCACCATCATCACAGTCTCTGTGTCATACACTCAGGATTCAAAGTCCCAAGCGACAGCCCCATTTGGCCAATGCTGGCTCACTTCCCTAGGGAGAAGAGAGGATAAGTAGCACCCTCATTTGCTTCTTTACTGGAATGTAGGTTCCCTGCCTCGGCCAAGACTGACAGGGTTGAGAATTATCCGAAAGTGGGAAGTTGGTTTGGTTCCCAGCAGCCAAAAGCAATGACAAATATCCCTACAACAGTGTGGCTTTAACATTTCTGTCCGCGGCTCAGAAGGAATATATCATATATACATGCATATACATGTATGTGCACACACACACACTTAACTGAAAAAGATTTCAGGAAACAATTCTTACCCATGGAAATGTGATAAACCAATGTTTTCTATTATATCTTCATTTTAAAAAATGTCAGCCATGACTCATTCAATTGATTCCGGTTTGAAAATCTTGCACTCTACACATTCTCTGTATAGCATATTCAAAATACTCCCAAGAAGTAGTTTTATCCATGAAATGCTTATTTGTATAATAGACAAAGCTTTTTGTGATTCTGGTCTTTAAATGTTTGCAAAGTAGATCCTTGAAATATGGCATTTATTACCTTGACAACAAAGCAGGCAAAAATGAGAAGAAAATATGAATCTGTTGTGTAATAAAAAGCAATACTTTGTAGTTTCCAAACAGAATATCTGATTGTATCATCAGAATTTACCTAATATATTAATAATATTTCAGCATGTTTGTTTATGTAGCTTGCCAGAAAAGTTTTAATCAATAATAGTTTGCTAGAAAGTGATGGGTTTTAATTTCTGGTGCCTATTAAGCAGGCATGTTTTGTTCAGCAGATACTAACTGAGGCCCTTTGCTGTGTGTTGTGAGGGATACAGAGATGAACTGGGCTGGGATCCTGGTTTCCAAGAGCTGAAAGTCTAGCCAAGAAGAGAAGAGAAGAAAATAGTTATACCAGGTAAAAGAGATCGGGATCATGGGAAAGGAATAGGTAAAGTGCATAGGAATTCAGAGGAATGTGGGTGTCCAGTTCCTGATGAGCCGGTTCTGTGGGACAAAAGAGGACTTCAGGGGCTGCCCCCAGAGGATGTCCTGACACCTGGTGTCTGCCACAGTGCAGCCCACGAGGCAGTAGGGATCAGCATGAGCACAAAATTGATGCTCAGCGTATTTGCAGTGAATGAACGAACCTAGTTTTGGCAGCAGAGCTCCTGCGGATGGAGGCCCCAGCAGGCCTCCGCGGGCCGAGAGGAAGTGGTGCCCACCCAACAGCCGGAGTAGGGCTAGACTTCACAAACACGGCTCTGATCGCAGTGCTTGCCCATCTCCAAATCAAAAATGATAAGTTTTATCTCTGAATTCAGCAAAATATTGCTGAGTGTCTGTTACGTGAAAGTTCTGGTTCTGGAAGGGATCTACAGATGCTAAAAGACAAGGACCCTGCCCTCAAGAGCAGCCCAGTTCTGAGAACAGAGTGGGATGGATGGACAGAAGGGATGAGGCATGTGCAGAAATAACCCTGAATAATAAAGACAGAAAGCGGTAAGTGCCGGCAGAGAAAGTGTAGCCCATGGCCTCGGCTACAGGCAAGTAGGGAACCCTGGATTGACTTTGGCAGGTGCGAATCGGGCACTTTATGGTCTATGTGTTACTCCTCTCCAGTAATGACACCAATATCTCACAACCTGCTGCTTCCTAACCGAAATTAACCTGGGACTGTTACCTAGGACACAGTGTTCACCAAAGTATGTGCTAGGCACAGAACCTGCTGTCTAGGAATGTGCGCCATGGAGATACTGTTGAAAGGGAGTAGTATTATATCATTTGTTTTTTCAAAATAAAAATATTCCCATGTTCTGGAAGATGGCCCATAGTAACAGTTCCTTTCTTATCTGATTACAGCCAATTCCCTAAAGATGGAATTCTGCCTCAGGGACACTTTCACCAGTCCCTTACTATACAGAAGAGTCAGTCTCTAGAACACAGACCAAATATCCCACGTGGATGGGCTGTGCGAATTCTAGCATGGAGAAGGGGTATGGCAAAGCCAGAGGTCGGTCGACACAGAGCATCCCTGGAGCTGTGGGCAGATGAAGGGCAAAGTGCCAGTTGAGGGGGCTCCAGCCAAGCTGCTGCCCACGTTAAAGTGCCAACACAGGGCACTATGCGCCCATGCTGTTAGGAACAAACAAAAGCAAACAACAACAAAACTCATTCTTACTCTGTGGCCGTTACTCCTTTCTGTGTCCCAATTGACCTTGTAGCAATGAGTCCGTACATATTTTTTAATGCAGTGGCCTGGCCTAATGCATACTGCCATTTATTTAATCCTCTTTGTGAGATGGGTGTGTTAAATACATTTTTTTTCTAGTCCTCCCAACAAAGCTACAAGCCACTATTTTTAGTTGCATTAAAATGCAGATAAGGACACAAGATGAGATTAGTGAGTTGCCACATAGTCAGAGGATGACAGATTCAACATTCCCCTTCCCTCCTTCCAGCATACCTCCTTTGTTCCTGCTTTGTGTTTATGGTGTCATTGGGAAGGCATTCTGAGAGGCCTGAGGATAGGCAGATATTTTTTATCTCTTTAAGTCATGACATAGGGGGACTGTGTCTTCCAGGTAGCACGCTGCCTGATAGAACATGCTTGGTAATTCAGGAAAATCCCGAGTGGCCACTCCACGGGCAGCTGGAAAAATCTTAAAATTTGCTTTATATATATCAAAATCTGTGACTCTCTTCTAATATTGTGACTTCATTTTCATTAAACTAGCTCAGCATTTCTTTGAAATCCTCCTCCTGTTGTGCTCGGGGACGGGAGGGAATGCCGTCTCGTTCTCCTGCTCAGCCCTGGTTAAATGAGGGTCTGCTCTTCTGTGAACAAACCCGAAACTCTCCTGTCTTTCCTCCTGCTGATTCTGTCTCAGATTCAGATGTCCTGTCATTTCAACAGGAAAATACAATCCATTGCGTTTCCAGGCATCTAATGCCGTGATCAGACCCTTTAAATTTTAATATAAACTGGACAGTCACAACGTGGATCTTTTTAGTGATTTTGCTGCTTTAGTTCTTCATTAAAATTATCTCAATCCTCACACTTTGCTGCAGTTTTCTTTATTCCATCAGAAAACAGTGGTTTTAAGATTTTCAGTCTCTATTATGGTGATAAAAGGCTTGTAACAAGAAATTGCAATCTTCTGCCCACCCTTTCCTCCCAATTCCTGCTCAGCAGAGGCAACAGATTCCACGTTGTTTTCTGATTCTTCTGCTTTCTAGGTCCACCATGCTAAGAATGTGTTCTAGTTCTTGTTTTTGTCAACTCTGGGCATTTTCAGTGGTTTCACATCACAGCGGTGGAGAATTCAGCTCTCTTACTGCATGTCCCCACTGTTCCATTTCCCCAGACTCTCAACGTTCAGGTGAATAATCAGTAACTGTTCATATTAACTGCCCAAGTCCACTTCCACAGGGACCGTCTTCCTCCTGCGCCATCCCTGAGACAGCAAGACCAACCCCTCCTCTTCCTCCTCTTCCTCCTCCTCAGCCTACTTTATATGAAGACGACGAGGATGAAGACCTTTATGATGATGCACTTCCACTTAATGAATAATAAATATATTTACTTAATAACATTTTTTTCTCTAGCTTACTTTACTGTAAGAATACAGTATATAATACATGTAACATACAAAAGGTGTGTTAATTGACTGTTTATACATGAGGCTTCCAGACAACAGTGGATTAGTAGTAGTTATGTTTTTGAGAAGTCAAAAGTTATGTGTGGGTTTTTGACCTCGTGGGAATTGGCACTCTTAACCCTGCATTGTTCAAGGGTCAACTGTGTAATGATTATTATGTATGATTTACTCATGATCTCATTAATATACTATGATGATTCTTGTCTTTTCTCATGATTTTTTTTTTGTTTTTTTTTTTTAGCTTTTCCCCCTAAGGTTTAATAAATGCCACATGAGACTGACATTGCTAGTTGCTGCCCGACAGCCGTTTCCTCTTCTTCCTTCCTGGCTGTATCCTGATTTTATTCTGATGTTCACCCCCTTGCCACTTGATTCATTAACCTGTGATTATGCCAAGCCAATCACTGGGGTGCCATCTCCGGCCCTGCGAGGGAAAGCCTGCAGGGGTTGCCTCTGGGGAAGGTTTCTCTGTTCTTGGAGAGACAAACAAGAAAGAAGCAGCCTCCCCTGTCACTTGGAGAAGAGTTCCAGAACCTGCAGAACACTTACTAAACACAAACATCCAAACACGCCGGTGCCATCAGTTGTGTTTTTCTCACTGGATCCATCTTTCACAACCTTTTCTTCTGGTCTAGTCTGAACTGGTTTGTCTCTGGGCCTGGCCACTGTTTCCTTTGGTTCTGTCTGTCCTGGCCCCCCACTTTTTTTCCTTTATTTACATCATCATTTTGCAGAGGCATGTTATTTAGAGGTTTGGGAAATATACATATATTTGAATTTTTGCATGGTTGAAAATGTATTTATTCTCTACTCACCATTGAATTGATAGTTTAGCAAGGTATAGAATTCTAGGTGAAATTGTTATTTCTTGCAGTGTTACTCTGACTTGCTCCCCTAACTTCAAATACTCATTTTTACTATTCAGAAATGTGTTGCCAGTGTGATTCCTTTTATCTGGTATCTGTTTGATCTCTTTTGAAGATTTAGGGCCTTTTTTTTTATTCCTGAGGCACTGAAATTACTTGATGCTGTGCTTTGTGATATGCCAATTTTTGTTTTCTAGGCCCTTAGTGGTCCCTTTTAATCTGGAGGCTTATGTTCTTCAGTGTTGAGAATTTTTCTGTTCTGCTTCTTTGGTAATTTTTTCCTCTTATTTTCTCTTTTCTTTTTCCCCCCTGTTCATCTATTAGAATTTAGAGTTCCTATATTTATCCTTTAGTTATTGTATCTTTTCTCTATTAGTTTTCTTTTTTGGGGGTTCTAATTTCTGAGTGACTTCCTAGACTTTATCTTTAAAGCCTTCTACTGATTTTTACGTTTTAATTGTCATTATATTTTAATTTCTATGAGCTTTTATTCTCTGACTGTCCCCTTCAGTAAAATCTTATTTTATGGATCCTCTTACCTCTCTGAGGGAATTAGTTAGAATTTTAAAATGTTTTCTTCTGTCTTTCAATTGGGGAATGGATAAAAATACTGTGCTACAGCCATATAATGGAATACTACTCAGTAATAAAAAGGAACAAACTATTGATACATGTTATATGGATGAATCTTTGCAATATGTATTCTATATTAATATTAATATTAGCTAGAATAAATATAACATATCAAACTAATATTAATAAATTAATATGTCAGTAATACTAATGCTATAATAATAATATTATCATCTGGATTCATCCATATTAAAGGTGAAAGAAGCCAGACTTAAAAGACTACATGCTGTATGATTATATGACATTCTGGAAAAGGCAAAACTATAGGGATGGAGACCAGGTCAGTTATTTGCTGGTGGTTGCTGGAGGGGCTAATTACAAAGGGGTGATGAGAGAAGCTTTGGAGGTTATGCAGCCGTTCTGTATCTTGATTGCGTTGGTGATTTCTTTGTGCATTTGTCAAAACTCATAGAATTGTGCAGCAAAAAGAGTCAATTTATTGTATGTAAATTAAAACAAAAATATTTATTTTAAAGTTTTCTTGTGTTTTCTGTATTTTTTTAAATGTCTTGTCTTTTTTCCATTTAAAGGATTTCTTATGTATTTGGTCATTCTTAGCTGTCCATTCATATTTAAGAGTGAGGCATTAAAAAGCTGATTGGAATCTAGGCCATGTGTTAATG
>CAUYSK010069186.1:0-18558 GCA_963575035.1 Avahi laniger | reverse complement strand
TACTCAGCAGGCTGACGGAGGAGGATCGCTTGAGCCCAGGAGTTTGAGGTTGCTGTGAGCTAGGCTGATGCCACTGCACTCTAGCCAGGGCAGCAGAGCCAGACTTTGACTCAAAAAAAAAAAAAAAAAATTGTTCCGGCTATCCTAGGTCCTTTGTGTTTTAATATAAATCTAAAAATCAGCTTCTTAATTTCTGCTCCCACCCAAAATATGAAACCAACTGTTTCATACATTTTGTCTAGTGTTCTACTTGTTTATAGCGAAAATACAAGTCCTGTGTTATCCCCAGAATGAAGGGATGATGGTTAAATTTTACGTGTCAACTTGGCTAGGCTGCAGTGCCTAGTTGTTTGGTCAAACACTGGTTTAGATATTGCTCTGAAGGTATTTTTCAGATGTGATTAACAACTACAATCAATTGACTTTAAGTAAAGGAGATTAACCTCAATAATATGGATGGGTTTCATTCAATCAAATTCATTCAATCAAATTTTGGACTTCAGAATCTAACTGATATAGAGGGGTAAGAAAACTCTGATTTTTAAAAATCATTCCCATCTGACAGTAAGTTTTTCCATTGACTATTAAGTGTGGCATAAGTCTGAGGGAGATCTGAAGGGAAGGTTAAGCTTTTATAAAGGATAAAAGTAAGAAAACTTCATGGAAATTCTTCAGAAAGGGTAATTCCTCAGTATAGAAAACTGTTTAAGAATGATTGAAAATACAGCTTCTTGGCAGTGTGCATTTTACTAAGCATTTTCATATAGCTCACCACGTCTTCTCTTTATGCATCAATGCCAATTCTGTGAGAGGCCCCACGGTTTAATGAGACCATACAAATGAGTCATACAAATAGATAGCATGTCATGAGTGCTGTAACAGGGCTAGGTAAAGCTTAGTATAGAGATACTTAAGAGGCATGGACTGTCCTTTTATTGATCAAGGGCATGAAGAATGTTATTAGAAGTAGGATATCTTCAAGAAAGTAGATAGCTGAGAAGATGGTTGCAAGCTCAGCCTTCCCCCTGCCCATGGCTGATAGGACTGGGCCTTGTATGTGCCACAGAGGCTCACTGGAGGATGAGCCCTGTGTCAGAGAAACCCTCTACTTTCTCATTTCCCCAGTATAGGATCTTCTTGGCTGTCATGAGTGTCACAGTGAAAAAGCCCCAAGAGATTTATTTCCCTTGGGGAAATATCCCTTATTTATACGTGGACCTGCAAAAATAGCCCATGTCTGCCTGTACATATATGTAAATACTTTACATGGCCGAAATGATCTGTCACATCCAGGAAATTCTAATGAGAATAGTCTCATGATTAGGATCTCACCGTCTATATTGTCCCTTGGCAGTAATTCCCCATGGGGGAAGTGCTAGACCTTGGAGGCTGTGTCCCCATGTTTTGGGGGTGCAATGTATGCTCTGAGAGCTGTGCTTGTGCATGCATCATTATTTACTTTTGCTTAGTTTAAAATGGTGAATTTACAAGAGAAAATGAACACTCTAGCCTGATGTCGTGTTCCTAAGATCTTTGACTCAGTTTCAAACTTGGCTATCATCCATGATGTAAAAATGTTAACCATCTTCAATAAGAATTTTGCAAGCAAGAAGTGGACTTTCATTGGTCCTCTAGTGGCTCTGTTTCTGAATTTCTCATTTTTAAATTAGTGAAAAGTGGCAATGAGGAGCATGGAGAATACCTATTATTTCCAGGTAGATTGTGAAGTGGGAAAGTACAGAGCCACCGTATCGGCAGACTGTGGGGGTGTAGGGGGAAGTGTCTTCCAGGGGAAGATGGATTTCAGTTAGAGCAAGAAGGCATAGGAACACTCACTCAAAGGGTAATGACATCAGGGATTTTTGTCAATGATGGACCATGAATTCCAGAGGACCTTGTATAAGGGAATTGAAAAAGGGTGGAAGACGGTATTAGATTAGGGATTAGAAGAGACATAGAAAGATAAGGGATGGCATGGAGATTTGGGCCATTTACCCAATTGCTCAGCCTAAGCCTCGGAAGTATCCTGCCAATGAGGATACTGTTGGCTATAATCTTAAACCAGATCCCAAATCTCACTTCTTACAGCTTCCACTGTTACCACCTTACTCTAAGCTGCTTTTTCCCCTTGGCTGGGCTTCTAACTGGCCTCTCTTCTTGCACTCCTTCCTCCCTCCTTCTTATTCTCCATATGGCAGGCAGAGTAGATTTTTTAGAAAAAGAAACATAGCTATATCATGTCTTTCTCTTGCTCAAAAGTCTCCATGGGATTCTCATCACATTTGGAGCAAATTCTGACCAAGACTTATATAGACTTATGTTCTCCAGTCCATAGCTGCTTCTCTGGTCTCATTTTCTACCATTCTGTTCAGAAATTCCTGTCTTCTGCAGCCACATCAGACCCTGAGCATGCTCCTTGACCTGACTGTCATTCAGCAGTAGGTTATTTAGTTTCCATCACTTTGTGTAGAGATGAGTGTTTCTTTTGGGGTTGATTTCTAATTTTATTTCACTGTGGTCTGAGAAGATGCATTGTGTAATTTCTATTGTTTTTTGAATTTGTTGAGATTTGTTTTGTGGCCTGAGATGTGATAAGTCGTAGAGAATGTCCCATGAGCTGATGAGAAGAATGTATATTCAGTGGTTTTTCTATAGAATGTTCTTTAAATATCTATTAGGCCTGTTCTAGAGTTCTGTTGAAGTCCATTGTTTCTTTCTTTATTTTCTGTTTGTAAGATCTGTCCTGTTCTGTCAGAGGGGTTTTGAAGTCCCCAGTTATTATGGTACTGCTGTTTATCCTTTTGTTTACATCGAGTAGGATTTGCTCTATGAATTTGGGCACACCTGTGTTAGGTTAAATATTTAGAATTGTTATGTCTTCTTGTTGAATTGTTCCCTTTCACAGCCAAGGAAACAATCATTAGAGTGAATAGACAACCTATAGAATGGGAGAAATTATTTGCATGCTATACATCTGATAAAGGGCTAATAACTAGAATCTATAAAGAACTCAGGGAAATCAGCAAGAAAAAAATCAAACAACCCCATTAAAAAGTGGACAAAGGACATGAACAGCAACTTTTCAAAAGAAGATAGACTAATGGCCAACAAACATATGAAAAAATGCTCAACATCTCTAATCATCAGGGAAATACAAATCAAAACCACAATGAGATATCACTTAACTCCAGTGAGAATGGCTTTTATCAAAAAGTCCAAAAATAACAAATGTTGGCATGGATGCAGAAAGATATGAACACTCATACATTTCTTGTGGGACTGCAAACTAGAACAACCTCTATGGAAAGCAGTCTAGAGATACCTCAAAGAACTAAAAGTAGAACTACCATTTGATCCCTTTTACCCAAAGGAAAAAAAGACGTTCTATAAAGATATCTGCACTTGAATTTTTATAGCGACACAATTCACAGTTGGAAAGATGTGGAAACAACCCAAATGCCTATCAATACATGAGTGGATTAATACAATGTTGTATATGTATACCATGGAGTACTACTCAGCCATAAAAAATGATGAACTAATACCTCTTGTACTAACCTGGATGGAACTAGAGCCCATTCTACTAAGTGAAGTATCACAAGAACGAAAAAACAAACACCACACTTACCCACCATTAAATTGGTACTAATCTATCAATACTGATGTGCACATGTGGAAGTAACATTCATTGGAGATCAGGTAGGTAGGAGGGGGGAGAAAGGGATGGGTATATTCACACCTAATGGGTGCAGTACACTCTGTCTGGGGATGGGCATGCTTATAGCTTTGACTTGGGAAGTGCAAAGACAATTTATGTGACAAAAGCATTTGTACCTCCATAATATTCTGATATAATAAAAAATTTTCTTGAATAAATCAATGAATGATTGAATCTATGTTTGGTGTTGTTTCTGAACAGTTATATTTTAATGCCATTTGCACCTTCTCTCATGCCAAAGAGCTCTGTATGGAGTCATCCTTTCTTTGTTTGAGAGATCATTTCCTCTTTCGTTATTTTACTGAGATTCAAGTCCATCTGTGATTGGACACCATCCTGTATACCAGTTTTTTCTTCCATTACTCCCCAAGCAGAAACAACTAATCCCATATTTACCTTGTTTATTTTTACTGCTAAAACTTTGCATGTCTGTGCCCCTGCTTACAAAATCTTTCTAGGATTTTCTTGCCTTTTGGATTTTTCCTTTCATTTTAGATAAAAGATAGGCAATGGGAGATGGTTGGATACTTTAGGAGGATCTTAAAGTGAGGAATGCCATAGGCCTTTCAATTCCACTATTCAAGTCCAGTCTCTCCAGTAGAACGTTTAACTATGCAAGGCACAGATTTTTATGTGGTAGTTTTCCTAGAGTAGAAATCTCCTGTATTTAATTTGTATGTTAGAGATTTTTATTTCCCATTTTTTCTCAATATTTTAATAAATAATAGGGCAGGAGTAAAAAGATTTCAAAGTGGGTCTAACTTTGGGCCATAGTGAACTGCAAAACCCTCAATGTTGTTCCCCTAGATATTTTCAATGTTTCTCATAAGCCTCATTTTTTGAGAAAGACTGAACAAGCTAATCAGATCTTACTCAAATTTTTGCCTACTATAAATCTGCACAACTCTATAAACTTAATCACCATCAGTGTTATTATGATCATCTTATCTGAAAGTGTAGATCCCATCATGATGAACAGTTGGTCTGGTGGGGGATTTTATCAGTTGGCAGGGGAGGGTGGGTCACAAATATTTTAATTATTGGGGGACCTGTCTTCAACCGGGTGTTGTATTTTAACAAAGCTGTCATTTAATAACCTAAAACAAATGTCAATGCAGAATTAATTTGTTTTATAATTAATGTTCAATCTTTGGTGTCAAATGGATATAATAATTTAATGGTAATAATTAGACTTCATCGTAATTAGCTTAAAAATGAAAAATACATTCAAAGCCATGCAAAGTAATGCTAGGAGTTGATTTTTGATTTATGTATCTGCTGTGGTAGAAGACTTTTATGAAGATATTGATTCTGACCAAAATATTCTATAAATTTAATGCTAATTCAATACAATTTTCAAGTGTTAAAAATATTTACAAATTGATTCTTAATTTTTTCTTGAGGACAAATTTGCATAATAGTGGGCAGGAAATTTCTGGGAAAAAATTTGAGGGGATATGCCCTACCAGATATGAAAGTATGCTATAAAGTAAGTGTAATAACAATAATGTGATACTGCATGGGTATATGTAGATAAATGGAAGAGAAGAGAAAATTCATGAATTCATAAACAGAGTCTGGTCTATGTTAGAGTTTTATATTAATATATGGTGGAGTTAGCACTTCTAATCAATGGAGAAAATGTTGATTAGTTAGTCAATGATCTTGGAAGAATTGCTCTGAATTAGCAAGAAATCCATTTTACATAGTAATAAAGCTCAGCTGGATTAAAGATTAAATTTCTGAAAAATCCTATTATAAGAAGAACATTTCCTTTTAATCTTTCAGTAGAAAAGACTTTTCATTGCTTGATGCCAAGGCCAAAAACCACAAAGGAAAAGAACACAAATTTGACTTTATAAAATTTAGAATTTCTGTGTGACAAACTATAAAATTCATTCATTCTTTAAGCCAACCAATATTTATTGTGGAGTTACTACATGCAAAGCATAAATTGGAACCATATGTAGTTGATATGGCATACAATGAGTTAACATTTTAAATGTATAAAGAATTCCCACAAATCAATAGTGAAAAGATGAACAACTTGAGAGAAAATGGCAATATACACACAAAGGTAATTTATCAAAGTACAAAAAAGCCAATAAACAAATAAAAAATGCTCCATAATCAAAGGTGCAATTTAAAACAACAATGATATATAACTTTTCACTTGTTGTATTGATAAAGATTTAAAGGCTTGATAATACCCACTGATACCGGGCAAGCAAAGAAGTGTTTCAACTTCTGTTGTGAAGATACAAATTGCACAGTTTTTGGAGGGCAATTTTACAGTGTGTAACAACATTTAAAACATGCATAACATTTTACTCGGCAATTTTATTTCTAGAAACAAATCCTAGAGAAATCAGTGTGCAAGTGTGTAAGAATTTATGCAAAAGACATTCAGTCGTATCAATATTTATACAAACAAAAAGTGACAATCACCTAAACATTTATCCATAGGGATTAGTTAAATAAATTGTGTTGCATCTGTATGATGAAATTCTTTGAAACTGTTTAAAAGTAAGGTAATTGTTTGTATACCTACAAACATGCCCACTATATATTATATTTTAAAAGCTTTGCAATATGTAGAGAATAACTGTATTTCAAGAGCATGCATGTGTAGGTATTCAAAAGGATGTATAAATATAATGATACATAGAAGTAGCAAAAAGGTATTAATGCTGATTTTCTCTGAAGTATGGGATTGCAGGACACTTATGTGTCCCTCTTTATATATGTCAATATCTTTTGGATTTATTAAAATAAAGAATATTCATTGCTTTTATAATTAAAAAGGGATATTCTCATTTGAAAAAATAAATCATAAACCATAAAAATTATCCATAAAATTATTTTAAGGACACAACTCTCTTCTGCATACATTTTCCGTGAGGATTTATAGGATCTCTGGTTCAAGCTTTTGAGATGCTTGGTGAGACTTTCCTTAGGGCCAGACACTGAGAATCACAGAGGGGACTGGGCCATGATGCGTAACCCTAGGGAGTTTGACACCTTATAATACGGTCAATTTGATGTAGTAAGAAAAAGCTTATAGCTGGAGAAGGCTGGTCAATTCACCTGCAATAGGACCTATGACATCCTTAAGAAATGTATTTAAAGGGGACCCTAAAGATTCATAATAAAAAGATTCACACAAATGTCTCCTGAGTTCAGTCCACTGCTTGTATGTGGCATCCTGGACTAGAAAGATGCCCTTCTTTGACAGAAAGGACCAGAGCTAGGTGGTATTTCCCTGAATGCACCGATTGCGTAGAGGCTCTACTGGATCTGCATGTTCAGAGCAGCCCTTAAATCCCTACTTTTGCTGTCACCTCATTCTTTGGCTCCCCCATTCTTCCGAAAGTGAAAAGTTGCCTTGAAAACAGTAGGCAGTGGCAGGCCAATTCTTTTGCCTGGTAGGAAAGTGAACAATTTATCTGAGCATCAGTTTCCTATAGGGATGAGCTAGCTTTGCTCCTGGGTAAATTGACAGAGCCCTGCTTCTCAAACCCATGCTACCGATCCCTCTTGTTGCGATTCCCCTGGGCTCGGAAACTCCTGCCTCCTTCCTCTCTTGGATAATATAAAGTTCATCTGGTTTCCTATGATAAGAAGAGCCTTTCATGCTGGTTTTCCATGGTCTAAGATAGAGCTCTGATATTATTTGTTAGAACTCACAAGGGTGAGAGTATGAGAGACGTGATTACACACGGCTCTGTCATTTTGGTCTCCCTATATCCTGTAGGGAGGAGGGGGTGAGCCACACACACATAATTGAATGTGCAGTGCACGGTGTGAAGAGGAAGTAGGGGGAGGCTATGGACACTGAGTAGCAGGAGAGTTACGTCCTATTAGAGAGACATGGGAGCTTTAAGGAACAGGCAGCACATAGGATGTGTGAGATTCCAATGAGCAGGCACGACAGAGAAAATGAGAAGAAATGCCCTAGAGATTTCTTATAGGAGTCAGCTGGCCTCTGGGATGGGAGGCTTACATTGTTGGAGTTCTTGAGATTCATGTGGCACCAGGACATACCTAAAAACATATGATTGCTCTATAAAGCAATGTTTAGGCAGAAGAACACGAAGAGAGGAATATATAGAACCTGAAATGTGTATATCACTGGGGTCTGAAGGATAGGTAGGTTTATAATGCCTCCTTGTCCATAGTAATAAAAGAGAAGCCCACAAGGGATTTCAGGGATATTTAACAGGAAATCAGAAACAACAGGATCCTTGCCTAAGAAATCTGAGATTTGATTGTATCTTTCCCAATCATGCCTCAAATTTTTTTTTTCTCCCATAATCTCCTCCTGGAATGTCCTTCATTGTCTTCATCTGTTTATATCCTGCGTATCCTTCAATGCCTTCGAAGTGCACCTTCCTTGATGTCTTCATTGAGTCTCTGTAGGAGTGATGTGCTCATCCTATAAGCTCCTGTAGTTTTTCATAATTTTTTTATATTAATATATAGCATTATTTGTGCCCTACTTTGTGATTGTTTGGTATATATTGCATGTCCCCTAATAGAATGTAAGCTCTGTGGTCCCATCACTTAGCAAGCACCATGCTGGACACATATTAACTATGTAATTTGTTGAGTAAGTGACGGATGAATGAATGACATCTGTGTGCTAGATGCCCTGCAGCATGTGATACAGTCGTGCACAATCAGTAATCCTGTGGCTCACATGATTTTCAGATAACCCACCAGATAGGTAAATGAAAAGCATGTTTTTAATTTTTTGAGCCTAGAAACAAACGCCATTCTACACATATACACAAAGTTTATTTTGCACTATTTTACCATACACTGAATTTTCCAGGAATGTGAACACTATGCAAATTGAGGGAAAGTTTTATTCTGTTTTCTTTGGAATTTTACCAAGTATTGTTCACCATTTGGGAACATCCCATAACTGACAGCAGGGCTGCTGATAATATATACAGTATATCTGTATTTGTAGAAGTGTCACTCATGGCTTAGCCATCCAACTGCTTTATGTGTTCTTGGGTAGGAATGCCTAACCATGCACTTACTACGATGCCTGTTATTTTATTATGATCCACATTCTTTTTATTTCTCTTTTATATTAATAATTAAGACATATTTTTATTTTAAAATTGTACACAGGAAAGTTATATTGAACTTCATTTTATGATCATAAAGGGCCATTAGGTCTGATGAGGTTGAAAACTGCTTGTCCAGATTATCAGGTTTCTATTAACCATGGGCACGTGGGTGCCTTTTTGCAATTCCAGAAATGTGGTCTAAGCTATTCTTAAGGAAAATAAGCCCAATTCACAACAGCCTCAATTAAAAGCTGACATTTCAACATAGCTTGTCGGATCTCTCGGGAGTTATTTGCAATATAACTATGGAAAACTGCATGAAAGTTTCCAAAATGTTAAAAAATGACCAAATCATCTAATCCCAAATTGGTCCACCCTTTAAGCCTCACCCACTGTCATTTTCAGGGCCTCCCTCATGATTCCTGCAGCACTGGCAAGTTTGTCACCTATTAGGAGAGTGGTTTTTACACTCCAGCCTGTGTCGGAATCAATGGGAGGCTAATTAGAATACAGATTATTCCGCTTTGTCTCCAGAGTTTCTGATTAAGTATGTCTGAGGTGGAGCTTGAGATTTTACAATTTTAACAAGTTCTCTGGTGACACGGATGCTGCTGGTCAGGGGCCCACATGTTGAGAACCACTTAGTAGATACTAGAAATTGATATCTATTTATTTCCTCCCCTCCTTGTCTTACGGCAACATGGATTTAAATCACGTGATATATTTTTGAAGGAGAAGGAAAAAAGAAGCAAAACATGGAACTGGCCACAAGTCTAAAACAAAAATGTGCATCCTAGAATCTCACCTATTTGCTGAGAGGGTGGTGTTCCATGCACACAGATACAGTGCTAAAGTGTTTTGAAAGTCTCTACTTCCAGAAATGCTGCATATTTTTATATAAATCACACAAAGCACCTGGAAAAGAACCACTAACCTATATTCATAGCTTCTGCTTGGGACAGAGTTGCCATGGCCAGTCTGAGGAGGGAAAGTCTGGTGCTTTATCATAATATCTTTTTAAAACATAAACACACACATACACATGCACACACACACACGTGTACACACATACCCAACAGATTGAGGGAGTCCTGCTTCAATTCAGGCAATTGTGTCGGAGCCATTTAATTTTAAGTAAATGACTTTAATTCGAAGCCCCTACGCCATTTTTACTTCCTCCATCAATGTGGTTTATTTTTCATTTGCGGATGCTTAACTGTAAAACAAACTAATGGTCAGCGGAGGAGATTGCCAGCTTAAACCTTTTCCCCAAAGGAATGAGGCAGAATTCCATTTCGTTTATTGTCCTTTATAAAAATCATGTCTGATAGTCACAATGAATCCTTCACACACGACCAAGCTATTCTTTGTTTCTGATGATCTCTTATAGTGTTTATTTTAATGTTCTTCCATGTGTATAATTTCCCAGAAAATTTAGTACTTAGTATTCTGATGGTTTCCGGTACAGGTTTTGTCTCCCCACTGAGACAGTAAGTGATTCAAGGGCAAAGTCTACGCCTCACACGATTTCTTTGTCTTCCAGTGTTGAGCCCACACTAAGTGCTAAAAAGAAGGAGCAGGAATTCTTCACGTGGGCTGAGGTGAGAGAACACATCAGACTCACACAGAGAGCTTCTGAAACTACACACACCGGTTATGACCCACAGAAAGGCCTGTAATAATTCTTAAGGTACTAGATTTTCAAAAGACAGGTTGAAATTTCCACTGGAGATATAAATAATATGACTAAAAATCAAAAGGGAAGAAAGTCAACTGTCAATATAGGTATATGATATGATCTTTTACATAGAAAACTCTTTAAAATTATCAGATGAACTGTTAGAACTAGTAAGACAGCTCAGCAGTGTTCCTAGATACAAGAACAATTTATAGAAATCAATAACATTCCTTTACTTCAGCAATAATCAACTAGAAATTAACACTGGAAAATAAGATACTGATAATAGGCATAAATATATAAAATACCCAAAAATTAACCTAACAAGGAATTCAGAAGTCCTTTAGAGAATATACTGAAAACAATATTAAAATACATAAAAAATCTGGATAAATGGAGAGAGTTATCATGTTCATGGATGGGAATTACTTAACATTAGATATAAGTCAAATCTCCCCAAATTAGTCTATAAATCCTCAATCAATATTCAAGATGCATTCTTTGAAGATTTTGATAAGCTTCCTAAAATTTATATTAAGTCTATAAATAATTAAGCCAGCCTCAAGAAAAAAAAGGAACAAAGAGAAATAGGAACAGAGCATAGAGAACTCACAAACCAATGCATGTAAATATGGGAACTTGGTATATGATAAAGGCAGCATCACAGACTCAATAGGATGTGATGGATTATTTTGTAGCTAATCATAGGGATACTGAGGCACGTATTTGGAGGAAAGAAAAGATGGATTTCACATTAAATCGTATAAATGTATGCTTTCATTTGTTTATTGAATACCCTACAATATGCCAAACACTATTCTAGATTTTGAGGAAATGGAAGTGAGCAAAATGGACAAAGACCTTGCTCATACACAGCTTTCATCCCAGTGGGGTTCTATGGACAATTACCACACACATGTACATATATACATGTATACATACATATGTACACACATGCACACAATATTCCAGTTTTTCCAGGTTAAAGTGCTATAGAGAAAACAAAAAAAAAGATAAAGGAATGTGGTGAGATGCTCTTTTAAATAGAGAAGGCCTTACCTGAGAAGGTGACACTTGGGCAGCTATTTTAATAAAAGGAAGAAGTGGGGCATGAAGCAACCTGAGAAGAGGTCATTCTGGGTGGAGGGAACAAGTGGCTGCACAGACCTTCAGGCAGAGAGCAGCTTGCTCGACACTTTGAGGAACAGCACAGAGGAAGTGGGAATGTGTCAGGAGAGTGTTGGGTGAGGGGTGGATGGTTGAGAGTGGAGATGGAGAATGAGCTGGAGGAAGGTGAGACATTAATGAGACCCAGGAGTGGAGACAGGTTTCTCCAAATGTGAGAGTATGGGGGTGGCACATCTGTACAGAAAGGCTGTGAGACTCCAGCTGACGGGTGATAATTCCCATGCCTTGGACTGACATATATCTATATGATGCCATATTGAGATATACATGTATATTAAATACATAGACTGATATAGATTAGATATATGTCTCAATGTTCCTATTACAGATTAAACTCTGAGATTCCCTCTGAGACACTGCTCCATTGGGCCCTGCACCATCTAGATGGGCATGCAAGTTAGTACATTACCAGAAAGGAAACATTATTACCATTAGCAAATCACATACAGAGATTCCATAGGATTGGATAAAATGCATTTGTTTTTCTCATCAAATTGCCTTTTGGTTCATATAGAGCTAGACCTGAGTGGACTTCCAGGAGGCCTTTCTCCTTTTGTTCTTTTTAGACCCATTGCCAGTGGCCCAAACATCCTGGCTTCATCAGGCTGTGGGATAAGGAAACAACATTCCTACCTACTTCCTGAATGGGTGGGGGTAGAGCCATAGCATCTACGTAGGCTTAGGTCTCTCAAGTCTTTACAATCTTCCTTATATGGGATGCCACTCCAAGCATAATTTTCATGTTTCATTATACTGAAAGATAGCCTTCCCAGATAAGATAGAATGGAGGCAGGAATAAAAGGGGCGAGTAGGAAATAAAACCCGTCTTTCTGCCTTCTTTTCCAGTAAAAGTTTCAACAAGGGGAGAATGATGACAGAGAGTCCTGGGCAACATTCTCGTCCATATACGAGGCATCCTCTGCCTCATCTAGAAGCATTTTCCACTGGTCAAGATGTGGTGGGCACCACCCAGCACGGGGGATTTGTCATCCAAAGTAGCGAAGCAAGAGACAGGTCTTCACAGCAGGCACTGGGACATCTATATGCTCAGGTGTTCAGGCAAGTCGATTAACTCCTATATTCTAGTGTCAGTGGTGTTTGCAGTTGCCTTGGAGACTAACAGCAAATGCAACGTATTTGCATTCCAAAGGAAGTGGTATGACAGGGAAATGAAATAGAGACTCTAATTATTTTATTTGGATATTAAAGAAAAGAAGGACTCCAGAGTTGGAGAGCTCGAGTGCATTTCAGTACTACACACAAATACATTGCTTTCCAACTGATATCTCATGCGCTAGCCATGGTCACTACTCACTGTCTGTCATGTTGGCCTGTCCTTTTCTGTCTCTTGGCTTTTCTGCATATGAAAACTTTGCCTATTGACATTTTCATTTTGCCTAGAATGTAGATATAGTCATACTAAAAGTGTAAAGGGGAAGAGATAGTATTCCAGATGCTTGGGATATGATCTTGTAGCTCTGGTCATGCTAAGGTTGGTGGAGAGGTTGGTGTTTCTAAAGAGAGGCTGAATGTCCTTGGCCACCTAGTGATGAGGCCCTGCAAGAAAGCAGGGAAAACTTTGATTGCTTCTCTTAAATGTTCTCCCATCCTGAAAGCGTGGATTTCAGGCTCAGCCTTAGGACTGGAAAAGGCCAATTTGAGATTGGTCAGACTTGAGCACCTCGCAAACAGCTATCACAAGCCAAGTCACTGGTGCCCGGTAAGGAAATTAGCCTTTATTGCATTTCAGTAAAAATGATGTGGCCCAGTTAAATTAGATTTCCTTTCATTTACAATAGACTTAAAATCCTATTTAGCTATAATCCAGCCATTGTAAAATTGGTTACAAGGATCCTAATTTTCTGAGATATTGAAGCCTCTCATTCTATCTGAGCATCTTGATTTTATCCATTTTCATCTATCGTTAAATTTCTTATGGCGGAGAATGCCAGAGGCGACATACCTTTCCAATCTGCTGCAGCATTCAGCAGTAGCTGGATTGAGATCAGAAACATTTATTTTATTCAATGCCTTATCTGTTCTTTTCCACTATTTTAAACACTACTGAGGGTCAAACTGAAAATCCTTCTCTGATTCTAACTGTAATCAAGCGGGAAATGGTTTTATTTTATTTTAAACTAATATCAAGCCTAAGAAGAAAGCATCATTTCAGACAGTGGGATTGAATGGCCCATTCTGCCATTGCTTAAAATTTACGGTTTGCACATCTTATCACCAAACCCATGCTTACATGGTGTTCACAGTTAAAATTTCTCTTGTCTCTACTTAAATTCATGTGTTTCTCATTTGGGAGCCTGTTAAGGCTTTGCCACCTTTAGGCGCCTACAATAACAGGTGATCTCCCTCCTTCATGTGAATTCCTGCTGCTCTGAATGTCTGTTACCTGTGCTGTACCCATGCACAGCATGACGTCCTTAGCTTACTTCTGTGTGAGTCTTGCCTCGCCATCCAAATTGGGCACTTCGTGAAGGCTGAGACTATGGCTCAAGCTGCTCCATCGGCTTCACTTAGAGATACATTCCCACAGGAGGAAGCCTTGTGTGTGCCAGGGTCTGGACTTTACTGGGTTCCTGGCATTAGGATCTTTAAAATGTTGCTTAATAATTACTTGATCCTATGATCAAGATCCTATGAGGAGATTTTTGCTTCCTCTGTCCCTCCAGTACCTTCTAGGCCTTAATGCCTTCTGGGGGGATGTTAACAGCCTCAGCAGCTCCAGATGTGAGTACTGTTATCTGGGACGTGGACATGGTGAAGGCTAGAGTGGGAGCAGCTGCGTCTCATTGTCTTTGCTGAGCTCACTAGTTTCCCAGGTGCTGCCCCTTCCTTCCTTGTAGAGTGGGGCTTGACTCTGCCATGAATGCTCACGCTTCCTCCTTGCTGCATGGTGGCCACTTATGGCTTTCCCCGGGAGCCATCTGCAAAGAGATGGGAGGGATAGGACCGGAGCATTTGCTAGGGAACTTGGGCTGCTCTGATTCAGAGCAGGAGACCGGACAGGAGGCAGCGTCGGTGATGCTGACCTTGGTGCTCAGTGTTGGAGGGAAGCTGGGGAACTGGCGTAACAGTGAGGCATGATGCTGCCACCAGCTATGCATGGCTGAGTAAAGGCTGTCTGAGCACTCGCCTTGAGTCAGCTCTGCAGGAGGTGCTGGGGTTTGGGGTACAGAGATTTGTCCACTCTGACCCCTGCATTTGAGTTGCTGAACCCTCTACCTGGGAGGACGGACCCTGAGCTCAGTGCAGGCTGCACGACTCCTGGGTCAAATGAGCGTCGGGCTGACACTCAAAGTAGAGGAATCTCTGCGGCCTGGAGGCGGGTTGAAGAGGACACAGGAGGATCAGAGAAGGCTTCAGAAAAAATGGACCTTTATTATTCAGTGAAGCCAATGAGCCTCCTATCAGCCAGAAGGCACAAAACTGAAAATCTCATCCTCCGAGGGAGGCAGCAAGGACAACACCACTGTGGCATGGCATGAGCTGCATGTACAGAGCAGGGAGTGCCGTGAGAGCCCCAGGCATGGCTCTTCACCAGCTGGGCTTCTGGTGCTGAAGAGGCAGGCGGCCTGAGAAAGACTGACAAAGCGCCTCCCCTTTCAGATTTAACGAGGACATTGTCAGCCGGCGTGCTTACAGGAAGAACTGCTCACTGTTCCAGAAAGTGTGGGTCAACTGTTTGTGTCTCTTTTGTTTTGTTTTGTATTCCAAAGTTAAATAGCCTATTAAAATGATTTTTTGCAGAAGGAAACTTTTGGGGCTGTCTCTGGCCTCAGTCACATTTTACCCGGAAAATACATGGAAGAAGGAGGCAGGAGTCTTGGTCGCCCCAGCTTCTCCCCCAGTTCCACGGGCGCTGGGCAGCTGTGACTGAGCCCTTCGCCAAGGGGATGGCTTCACGCAGGGCCTCTGGATCCTTTCCCTCCTCTCATCCACGTCCATGTAGGTGGCACATGAGATATGGAATGAGGCAGGAAGAGGGAAGCTTCCTCTGGAGACAGGCTTGACCTGACCTGGGCTCTGGCTCACCTTTTATCCTCCTTGCCTGCTCAGGAGCTCTCGCATCCTTCCGAGGGGACCTGTCATCATCTCACTTCCCATCAACAAGCCCTGTTCTCCAACATTGGCTTAAAAGGTGGTGTCAGCAGGAGCAGCACCAGATGGCAGAGAAAGTGGCCTTGGGATGGCTTCACTGCTCTGGCTATCCCTGGAGGTTGTCTACCAGAAGAGGAACGCTAGGACTCCGAATGGGATGGATGTGGGACCTTCTGAGTAATCCAACTGGACTGGAAGGTAGGACCTCAGAGAGGCCTCAGGCTCTGTCTGGCCTAGCCACTCAAACCCCTCTCTCTTCTAAGCCCCCCGTTCTTACAGGAGTCAGCTCCCCAAGCTTTGAGGGGCAAGCTGGCTGGGAAACCCCAAGTACAGCTGGGGAAAGTGGTAGTGTTTTCCCTCCCTCGATGGCAGTATGTGAAAGCAACTCCTACTGCATTAGTTGTGTGGACACAGGTACTGTTATCATGGAGTCATCAGAGGGTGACCAGCCCTCTCCGTCTTGGACTGCCATGGAACAGCCTGTTGGCAAGGGGTCTGGGGAAGTCATAATGAAACACTAAGGAGAAAGGAGCTCATGGACCCAGGGGAGAATTTCTTTCCTTCTGTCCTAGACTTTCTTCCCTTGACTTTCCGCCACTGAGCTTTGTTGTAACTTAGAGATGCTGTTCTAAAGATAGGCCGTCAGAGATAAAGGTAATATCTGATGTCATGGGTCAAGGATTCCTGCGTCTGTTTCCCTGGGGGCACTGACAGCTTAGCTCTGCACTAAGCTCTCCCTCAATTTTCACTGAGCCTTCTGTCAGTTTATATGGTGATAACTTACAAATGATGAAACTGAGACCCTAGAATTGGGATTGACAACTTGGATGTTGTTTAAAAAGAAGAGCTAGTGTTTAGCCCATGACCTCTGTTGCATTCATCTTTATATCTCTGCCACCTGGAAGGCCATGAAAAAAATGATCTTACCTCTTTGAACCTCATCTGTAAAGTGGGGTGACTCCTCACAAGGTCTTCAGAGGAGTATATCAAAATAAAATATTGTGCATGGTGCCTGGCACAGGGTAAGCCCCTCAGAAAATGTCAGATATTAATGTAAGGCTTTGATCATGAGGACTCTAGCTGCTCTGTAGGGCCAGGGGAAGGCAGCCTCTAAGGACAGTGGAGAAGGGCTGATAGGGAGGTCTGGCCCCATGATTTTTGACCTTATTATCCACTGTCTGTGGTTGCCAGGCTTGCTACAAAGATGATTCACCTTAGTCCTGCACGACAGCTGCCTGAGATCCTGGTTTGTATTCTGCTGAGTCCTGGAACAAAGCCAGGAAAACACAATGAGGGATGTTTTCCTTTGTGTCCATAGCTGCTTCCTGGTTACAATGGGCCATTGTTGTGCTAGGCCACAATGGAAGGGAAGTGTAACTGATTGGCCAATTGATTCTGTCTCATGTCTTGGGCCTCAGAGGCCCTGCTCTGTCAGGGGCATCTGAGGTTTTGGGAACTTGTCTCAAACAGTAAATTAGTTATTACTGACAGGTAGATGGATTATTGATCTTAACTCTTTTCTCCTTTCCTGTAGTAGAATGATATATTCATGAGCTTTGCCATGTGACTTTGGAGTGCCTCCCACTAAAGCCAGAGCATATGCCCTGCTGATGTTGGCCATGGCCTTAACCAAGGAAGTGTTAGTAGATAAGACACGAGCAGAGCTTTGAATGTGCTTGGGTGATTTGGCTTGGCCCTTTGCATTTCTGCTATCTGCCATAAGAATAATGTGCCCTGGATAACTTCTGGTCCTTGGAGAATGAGGAGACACATGGAACGTACCTGAACTCAATCCTTAGTTCAGACCTAAGCCTTGCTGAGCCCAGTTGAAATCAGCTGAATCCCAGCGTTCTCACAGACCCATGAGGGGAAAAAAGGATGTTTATTTTGATAAAGCAATGAGATTTGGGAATTGTTTGCTATGCATCGTTGTTTTGAAGCAATAGCTGATTGATGCGCTGACATGTGGAGCCCTGGTAGAGAGGGAATCAGCAGGAGGATCTGATGGTTGCAGACTGGCAGATGTAAGCTCCTTGGAGAAGGGCCCGGACTTTTCTGGACTGGAATGCTCATTGCCTTTTCCCCTAGAGGAGGCTATAGAGAGCACTGACTGGGCACATTTTATCCCCTTTTGTGGCCCCAACACACAACCTGGTGCCCTGCTCAGATTAGATAGTTGGTAAATGTATGTTAGATCTTATCAAAATGAATGGAAACAGAGCCCGGCTAAGGAGGGTTCATTACCAAAAATAGTGCTTTATGTAGGAGCATCCAAGATGCAAATCAGAGAAGAGGCCATGAGAAGGGCAGGCCTAGCGCACCCAGGGCAAGGTCAATGCCAGGAGACCTTTTAGAAATGTCCTCAGCCTAGGAGCTATGTGGTAGCTTTAGTTCTCTGGAGTTTGCCAGAAAACATAGCTAGAAATATCTCATTTTATGACTCAGAATGTCCAGGCTGCTATAACAGAATACCGTAGACTGGGTGGCTTAAACAACAGAAAATCTTTCTCATAGTTCTAGAGGCTGGAAAGTCTGAGATAAGGGTGCCAGAATGGTCAGGTTTGGTGAGGGCCTTCCTTCTGGTTTGCAGTTGACTGTTTTCTTGCTGTGCCCTTACATGATGGAGAGGAGAGAGAGGGTGGGGGGAAGAGAGAGAGAGAGAGAGAGAGAGAGAGAGAGAGAGAGAGAGAGAGAGAGAGAGAGAGAGAGAGATAGAGAGAGAGAGAGAGACAAAACAAAAAAAAAATATTTAAAAAAAAAAAAAGAAAAAAAAAAAAAAA
>CAUYSK010069185.1:0-11725 GCA_963575035.1 Avahi laniger | reverse complement strand
GGTGCCCCCGTTACCTCCTCTTCAGCTCTGAAGCGCACGATGCGCACAGCCCATTCCAGAGAAGGGAGGGGTCACGGCAAGGCCAAGCTGGGGCCCAGGTCTGACTCCAGCCCGTGTTCTCAGCACCAAGTAGGGGGTCTTCTAGGCCCACCCTTCTGGAGCTCAAAGCCTTCTAGGCTTTCGACAAACTTGCAAATGCTGGTGACACGATAGAGACTGAAACAGTCCGGGCCCTGCTCCCTGGGAGCTCATGGTCCAGTGGCAGCAGAAGCTGACGCCAGGCAGAGCCCAGAGCAGTCGGTAGGGCTGGGGGAGCCCGGGTGCGGATCTGAGGATCAGAAAGGGCTTGCTGAAGGAACTGTCATTCTCACCCCTTCTGAGATTCATTTTCTTCCTGGAATTCTTACTCTCTGGGTCTCTCAGCCTGTTTTCCAGTTTTTTCACTCTGCCAAACCCTAGCTGACTTACGTTGCTATATGTCTCTCTATGGGTATCTCTGTATCTCTGAGTGTATCTGTCTGAGTCTGCTCTCTGTGTCTGTGGGCGTCTCCCCCTCTCTCTCTCTTCCCAGCTCCAAGCTGGCCTCTGCCTGTCCGAAGAGGTGCAGAACCTCGAATGCCAGGCTAAGAGCTTAGACTTTACCCCGAAGGCTGCAGCAAGCAGGGGACTGGCACCGCAGATCTGTGCTTTGGAGAGAGCACTGAGACCACCACTGTGGGCTGCGGGTCTGGAGGGAGGCTGTGGTAGGGACCAGGCCAGAGGAGGGAACTTCCAGGGTTTGAGTGTGGGCAGGGGATGACGGTCTGCCAGGACACAGCCATCAGAACCTGCATTAGGAGGGGACAAGTCGGGAAGGACTTTTAGCTGCACAAAAGGCGTGGGGGTGGGAGGAGACAATACCAAGGCCTCAGCAAAGGAGGTCACCCAGAAGAGGTGTCAGATTTCTTCTGTTCCTGTCTTCCCCCCTTACTGCCCCCTCTCTGACGTCATATTTTCCAGTCTGGTCAGAGGGGTAAGGGCTTCCTTCCCTGGCAGGAAGTGCCCTTCAGCCCCCTGCCACCTGGCCTAGACCACCCAGCCCCAGACCCCCTTCCCCTCCTCACTAGCCCTTCTTACCCGATCCCCTTCTGCTCACCGCAACCATAGGGACAAGGGACGAAAGGAGGGTTTTAAAAGTACACACAAGTCTTCCTGAGGACAGAGACAGACCGATACAGAGGAGGGAGACTCGAGGTGCAGGGATGAGAACTATCAGAGACGGTGCAGCGGGAAGGGAAGCGGAGAGAAAACCCGAGAGAGAGGCAGATGGAGACAGACAAGAAGAAAGAAACACTCAGAGATGAGAAGGGACAGAGAGACTTGTCAAAAGAGACTGGGCAACAAGGCCTCACTGCAATCAGGCCAGGTGCAACAGAGATCCAGAGCTGGGGACATCAACCTCAACGGGGCAGAGAGACATGGAGAGACAGACACAGCAAAGACGGCAGCTTCGGGGAGAGCAGGCCTGGGGCCGGGTGGGGCCGGCAGGCCAGGACTCCCTTCTGGCCCCAGGGCTGAGTGGATGGAGGGGCCGGTCATGCCCCAAGGCTTGGTGGCTCAACCAACACTGGATCCAATCCTAGCCCCACCCTAGTCCCACGTGACCTTAATAAAGTGACTCTTCCTCTTGAAGCCCAGTTTCCCTTCTGTAAAATGGACAAACAGCAGTGCCTCCCTTCTCTCATCCTCCAGAATGGCAAGTGCTTAATAATCAAGAAGCTAGGTGAGACCCGGTGCGGTGGCTCACGCCTGTAATCCTAGCACTCTGGGAGGCCGAGGCAGGAGGATCTCTCAAGGTCGGGAGTTCAAGACCAGCTTGAGCAAGAGCGAGACCCCCGTCTCTACTAAAAATACAAAGAAATTAGCTGGACAACTAAAAATATATACAAAAAATTAGCCAGGCATGGTGGTGCATGCCTGTAACCCCAGCTACTCAGAAGGCTGAGGCAGGGGGATCCCCTGAGCCCAGGAGTTTCAGGTTGCTGTAAGCTACGCTGATGCCATGGCACTCTAGCCCAGGCGACAGAGCAAGACTGTCTCAAAAAAAAAAAAGTTATTTTTAATGGTAAATATTTACGTATTTACATATTAATATAGCAGGATGTCACAAGCATAGTCTCTGAAGCCTGGTTACCTGGGTTAAGGGTCATCGGATTTAGCAAACGAAAATATAGGACATCTACTTATTGAATTTCAGGTAAAGAACAATTAATTTTTTAGATGTATATGTCCCAACATTGGGTATGTCCCAAATGTTGTCTATATGTATGTACTGATATATATGTTACATGTATGAATTTTCTTTTGCTTTTTGCTGAGTTATTTGAAGCAAGTTACAGACACTGTAACACCTCATCCCTAAGTATCTCTGTTCATTTCCTAAGAGACATCTTTCATACCATAAGACCATTATCACATCTAAGAAAATAATTACATGGTATCTCCTGTTCAGTTATACTTAAATTTCCCCAATTGTCACACACTATTAGAGCATGCCAGGGAACGGTGGGAGGAAGCCTGTCTCAATTTCCCCCTTCATAAAATGCATATAGGAATAGTACCTACCTCCTAAGAGGATTAAAAGAAGGCCTATGGCACAGTTGGTGGCACAATGATCCCTCATTTAATGTCAGCTGTTATGACTACTGTTATTGTTTACATTGTTGTTATGATTGACACTCCCGGGGAGCAGCCCCAAGATGCCCTCCCCAACTTGGCCGCAGGGTGGGGGATTCGGGTCGGCCTCCCCCACCTCCACTCCACACCCCCCTCACCCCGCAGTCACTCTGCCGATTGTGACGTCAGCTGACGCTGGGGAGGTGGGGGTATCTGGCCGGAAATCCCTCTTCCTGTTACAGATAAGCCTGGCGCAGCCCAGCTGACCCCAGACCCTCCTCCGTCACCACCCTCCATGTCGCAGGATCAAGTCCCCAAGACTGAGAACCTGTTCCCCAAGCCCCCTGCCCCGCTCCATCACCCCGTAAACACCCCTAGCCCCCGCCCCCCGGCTCGCCCAGCCGGCTGTTCCCCAAGTCCCTATCCGAGCCTAAATTGTCCCTGCAGCAGGACAGCCCCAGAGGCGAGCGCCCATCCCTGAGGCGGGGGGCGCGGCTCGGCCCCGCCCCCGCCCCTGCAACTTGACCCGGGCTGCGACCCCCTGCTCTGACGTCTCGGAAAATTCCCCCCTGCCCAGGCCCTCGAGGGAGGGGGTGCATGGTATGAAATGGGGCTGAGACCCCCGGCTGGGGGCAGAGGAACCCGCCAGAGGTGAGCCGCGAACTGAGGACTGGATGCCTGGGAGTCTGGGTTAGGAAGGACTAGGGGGCTAGACTCCCAAGAAGCTGGAGGCCTGGACGCCTGGGTTTGAGAGAGGCAGAGGGCTGAGGTCCCTCACTCCTGGTCTGCGAGAGAGGGGACTGCAGGCCAAGATGCCTACAAGGTTCCCGGGGAAGGCAGGAGCACAGGCCCGGACTCCGAGGTCCCAGGGAAGCAAGGGCTGGGGCCCAGACTCCCGGGTCTCTAAGTGTCACAGCTTCACCCAGTGCCATTTCGACTTTTCCCGACGCAGAACATTCCCAAAGAGCATCCATGGACCTGTGGAACTGGGATGAAGCAGCACCACAGGAAGTGCCTCGGGGGAACAAGCTGACAGGGCTGGGTAGGCTGCCAGGGCTGAGACAACGTGTGTGGGGAGGGTGCCCAGGTGGGGACCTCTGCTAACCCTCCACCGACCCTAACCTCCTCATTGCCTGCAGAAGGAGCTGAATTCGGCTTCTATTTCCCTGATCTGGCGCTCCAAGGGGACATGCCAACAGCAGAGACTAGCTGGAAAGGTTGCTGCGGGCTGGGAACCCTGGGTGCTGGGGGAGAAACGGGGAGGCTGCGCAGCGTTCCCAGGTGTAAGGGAGGAGTGGGGACCTGCCTGGACTTCTGGGGCTGAGCGGGGAGGGCCCGCCTGCTTGGACTCCTGAGGTTGAAGGAGGGGTCCCCGGGTCCTGAGTGAGCAGGGACTGGGGGTAATAACACCCAGTCCCTGACAAATAGACTCCTGGGTGGGGTTGAGGGAGGTCTCTAAGTCATAGCTCACACTCCTCTCTCGCGCAGGGCTCCCGCAGCTGGACTGGGACTCTGCGTTACTGCACCCAGAAGCTCCATGGGGGGCGGGTGAGTGTGTGAGGCGGTGGGAAGCGTGGACTGGGGTCCTCAGGCACTGGGGCTGGAGATGTAGATTCCCCAATCTTTGCCAAGGAGCGGGGCTAGAACTGGGGACACCTGCTTTCTCAAGGTGCCATGGCCTGGATCCCGGAGCCCCGGGCCCCAAGCGCTAGGGCTGAGAGCTTAGACCCCTGGAACCCCCAAGGAGCCGGGAAACCTGGGTTCCCCTCACTTGGGTCCGTTCCTCCTCCCAGAGCCCGCCCCTCAGGCTCTTCTGTGCTCCGGGGACTGGACAGACCTGTCGTGCGCGGCCTCGGACCCTTGGAGCCGCGGCCAGACCCTGGACCCCGCCCCTCCCTGCCCGGGCCCCGCCCTGCTCTCTGGTTCTGAAGGGACGGCGGGCCAGAACTGTGCCACCTCGGCGGGAGGGGCCACCTCGTGGACGCGCGCCCAGGTGGCCAGGAGCGCCACCCACTGGGACTGTTCGATCGGCCCCGACGGCGCCACCTACTGGGGCAACGGCCTGAGCGGGGAACCGCGCGCGGACTACACCATTTCGTGGGGCGGCCCTGCGGGCTCGGACTGCACCGCCTCCTGGAACCCGGGGCTGCATACGGATTGCACCACACTTGCGAAGGGGTACCAGGGTTCAGCTCTCACCACTTCCTCCGAACCGAGTCAGCAGTCGGACCGTGCCGCTTTGGTTCGTTACCAGAAAACTAACCAGCGAGGTGAGAGGTCAGAGAAGTCGGCGGAGGGTACAAGGCCGCAGTATTGACGCCTAGGCACCTAAGGGGGCGGGACCCGGGAAACTGGCAGTGAAGGAAGGGGCTTAGGGACCTAAGCGCTCCAGGGAGGAGGGGCCTGTGGCCCTCACTCCCGGGTCCTTGGGAAGGAGAGGACTAAGACACCGGTAGTCTTCGAGGGACCAAGGGGACAAGGACCCAGGCTCCTGGATTATGTGGGAAGAAAGGGATGAGGGTGACCCTCATCGAGTCACCGAGGTGGGGAGGCTAAACGCCTAAATCTCCCAGGTGGGGGACCTGAGCCCTGAGTCCCCGAGGCTGACTCTTTGGTCCCCTATATAGGTCCCCGAGGGGGAGGGGATCTGAACTCATGGGTCCCGAGTTGGGAGGGCCTGGACCCTTGGGCCTTCGAGGTGACAGAGGCTGGTCATTGATCTGGGGCCGAGAAGACTGGGGATTCACCTGCCTCCACCCTGCAGGTCCCATTCAGCTGTGGCAGTTCCTCCTGGAGCTGCTCCACGATGGGGACCGTAGCAATTGCATCCGCTGGACAGGCAACAGCCGCGAGTTCCAACTGTGCGACCCCAAAGAGGTGGGGCAGCTCCCTTGCCCCGCCAAGTCCCGCCGCGTCTCCTGTGGTTCAACCTAGTCCCGCCATTCACTTTGCCTAGTCATTGGCCCCGCCCCTTCCCCGTCCCTATTCTCAAGGCCCCGCCCAACCTTTCTCCAGCCGTATTGCTCGCCCAGGCCCGCCCCGCCCACCATGGCTAAGCCCCGCCCCTTCCCCTCTGCCCCAGGTGGCTCGGCTGTGGGGCGAGCGCAAGAGGAAGCCGGGCATGAATTACGAGAAGCTGAGCCGAGGCCTGCGCTACTACTACCGCCGCGACATCGTGCGCAAGAGCGGTGGGCGCAAGTACACGTACCGCTTCGGGGGCCGAGTGCCCGGCTTACTCTATGCGGACTGCGCGGGAGGCGGACAGGGAGCAGAGACACAATAAAAATATCCGGGTAAACCTCGTCGTGCGTGCTTGTCTGCATCCTTCCCACGGACACTGACTAGACCTCGCTAGGGAGCCTAAGTGTGGACCCTCACATTTAGGAGTTGGCCTCCCTCCTCGGAGACCCAGGCGTCTGGACCCTCACCTCTTTCCTCTCACATAATTCAGGAGCCTGGGTCTTGTCCCTTTGGTCCCTAAAAAACTGCCAGTGTCTTGGTCCTCTCCTCCCCAAGGACCCAGGAACGAGGGACACAGGCCCCTCCTCTCTGGAGCTCTGAGATTCCCCAAGTCCCGTCCCCTCGCTGCCAGTTTCCTGAGTCCCTGGCCCTTAGGTGCCTAGGCGTCACTACTCCGCTTTGCTCCCTCCATATAGTCTTTGTGGACCTCTCAGCTCAGCGGTTAGTTTTGGGGTAACGAGCTACCCACCTCCAGTGCTGGGCAATGACCAGACCCTTAAGGAGCCCACTGTGTGCCCACCCTGTGATGGGACATACAAAGAAATCTAACCTAGTGTCCCGAAGGTCTACCGTGCACCCGCCCTGTGTCAGGACTTTTAAAGGAATCAGATCCAATCACGAAAGTTTACCTGCTGTGACCCCCTTGAAGAGAAGATTCAGACTCCGGAAAGCTCTTACCCTGTGCCCTCCCAGTGCTAGGGATGGATGGTCAAGGAATTAAACCTAGTCCTTGCCCCTCAACACCACCTACTCTGTCTCCTTACACCAAGCTGGAGGACATAGAATTTCCTGCAGAAGGAGGCAATTGATTTAAGAAGTTAGGTAGGCAGCGAATGTTTCAGGCAGAAAGAACAGCAAGAGCAAAGGCGTGAAGGTGGAAGATCACACAGCACTGTCCAAAAATATCGGTGTAGCTGGGGCGGGAACATGGGCCAGTTCACAAAGGATCTGTGGGTCATGGTGAGGAACCTGGGCTTTGTCCCCAGGACACTAGCGAGGCATCGAGGGGTTTAAGCTGGGAAGAGATTTGGATTTTAGGAAGATCTCATCGAAGGGGAAGAATGTAGGCATGTAAACAGGTAATTCCATAAATAATTACAATGTTGATGAACACAGAATGTGTAAGAAGAAGCTTCTGACCCGGTTAGACCTGGACACTGCACCCAAGACAGTATGTGGGAGGCTTTGGAGGCCAAACTGAGAAGAGGGAGGAAACAGTTCTCTCTCTCACAGCTCCCTCTCCTAGTCCCCAGATGCCCCTCTTCATTTACACAAGAAATTCATTCATTCAACAAACATTTAGAGAGCACCTCCTATGTGCCAGGCGCTGTTTTAGATTCAGTGGTGAATGAAACAATTATTCCTTTATGATGCTTCTCTTCTATTGAGGGAGACAAAAAGAGGTAAACATAATTTAAAAGAATGGATATAGTATGTGAGAAGAAAGTGCTATGGAGAAATAAAGTAGGGAAGGGGAATAGAGACTGACAAGATGTGAATTTTAAATATTTGGTCAGAGAAGGACTCACCCAGAAGGTGACATCTGAGCAAAGACATGAAGGAGGCGAGAGAGGGAGCTATCTACAGGAAGAGCATTCCCAGCCAAGGGAACAGCAAGCACAAAGCCCCTTAGTGGGAGCCAGCCTGCGTGTTTAAGGAACTGCTAGGGAGTGAGCGTGGCTGGAGCAGTGGGAGTGAGGAGGACAGGGATAGGAGATGAAGGTATAAACGGGGCCAAATTGTGTAAGTCATTTGTACGGACTTTGGCTTTAGACTAGAAGCATCATTTCTAACCAATAGAATGCAGCAAAAAAAGAAAAAGATAAAAACAGAGTATAAGAGTCAGACCAGAAACCAGAAAAGAGTTCTGGGCAGAGGAAGGGATGTGATCTTACTGGGGTATTTACAAATGTCCCTCTGGCTGAGTGGGCATAGAAGGCACTGGGAAGCCGGAAGGCCTGGGAATGGACTACTGCAATAGTCCAGGCGGAAAGCGATGGTGGCTTGATGCAGATGTGGCAGAGGAAGATTCTGGATATATTTTAAAAGCAGACCAATAGGATTTCTTAATAGATCAGCTATGGCGTGTGAGAGAAAGGTAGGAGTCAAGGACAATTCTGTGACCGGAACGACAGGATTGTCATTTTCCCAGATGGAATAATTTCTGCCAGATCCTTCACAGACCCAAGCTTGAACTCCTATCTCCACCTTCCTGTGACGCAAGACTTTGGTTTTTGAGCCCTCGACCACTCAAAATTTTGTTACATTGTGCCTTCCAGGCTTTGGGGAAAGATAGTAATGAGCAGGGAGGTGGAATCTGAGCATTCCTCCTATTGTGACGAGTGACACCCGGGGCGAGATTGGTTTGTTTTCAGTCCCCTAACAATTGACCCCTTAATAATTATGAGAGTGGGGATTTTTGTGTTTTGTGCAGCGATGTATTCTCAGCCCTTTGTAGAAGAGCCTGACACAGAATAAAAGCTCAATAAATATTTCTTGCATGAATAAAAGTACTTTCGCCGGAACATTTTCCCCAGGCCCACCCTTCAGCCAGTCCCAGGATCTATAACTCTTACCCCAGGTAAAGATACGGAGGAGACGAGAAGCTGTCACCACAGGCGTCCTGAGCCCCCGTCAGAGCCATTTGAAGTGCCGCGCCAGCTCACGATTGGACCGGGAGTGATGATGAACAAGCATTCAGCCCAATAGACGGTCGGAGTTCTTTTGGTGGGCGTGACCTGAATAGCTTCGGGGACCTCCTCCTCGTGGGCTCTCTAGCCGCGCGGAAAACTCACTATGCCCCGCCTCTCTCCGCTTCCGGCCGGCCTTAATTCCGCTTCCTGTCCGGCGCTGGCGTCTTTGCCGAGGGTCACATTGAGCTACGAGGTGCTGCTGGGGTGTCTGTAGGTGAGTGTGGAGGGCTCTGGAACCTAGGACCCTAGCCTAGCGGGCTGTGGAACCCTGTCGTTCCCGAGAACGGGCTGAGGCTTCCGGCCGGCGGCGTCCGGCCGCCCTGGGCCCTGGGGCCCTGTTCTGTTAGTAGAAATAGCTGGCGACTATGTAGTTCTTCCTTAACGCCAGACAACATTCCAGACAACTTATATTATAAGTATATTGTACTCATTTAGCCCTCCCACCAGCCCTATAAGTTAGGGCCTGTGATTATTCCCGTTTGACAGGGAGGAAACTGAAGCTCGGAGATAACTAAACGACTTAACCGAGGCAACACCGCGACCAGAATATGGACCCAGGAGTTTAGGGTACAGTGTTCTTAATCACCAGTCCACAGGCATGGCCTCCCGCAACTTGCCTGGGCCGCAGCCTGGCTCCTTGGTGCCTAGTCCATCCTCTCTCTTGGACGATGGAGGGGCGGCAGCGTCATCTCCGATCCACCCTCACCCTCAAATATGGGATCAAAATCTCGCCCGTAACTGCTCTTCGGACTGCATCTGTGTCCCAGCAACTGGTGCTTTACGTTCCCCCTCCCCACTTCTCCCTGCCCCCTCCCAAAGATTATTCTAGTGCCTCAGACCCCCACGATCGCCTTGAACCCCTTGAATTTGACACTGCCTTGCGCACCTCTGTATAGCCCCACGATTCCCTGGATTCTCCGGAATACAGGTGCTTTCTCCCAGATTGCTTGACGAAAACTATGTGTCACCTTTTCAGAGACGTTTTATTAGAGATTTTTAACCCTGGGTCTGCAGAGCTGATAGAATTCAAGGAGTGATAGTATTAATACTTGAATGGAGGTGGGGGAATTAAATCCGTATTTTTACTAACCTCTAATTGAAAGGTAGTAGTTCTTGCAGTTAGAAATGGAGACAACCACCTCAGTAGTATTAGCAGCTGTGACTTTGTTAGCAATCAAAATCACACATATTCTTACATCATATTATAGTTGCAAATGTCACAAAGTACCGTATCCACTCATGATTACTTCAAAATTGTGTTACTTAATAAACCCTCAGCTAGATATAGCTAATTTTGTTCATGATCGTATGCAGTTTTTTAATGCATTTAAACATATTCTGACAAAGAGGTTTACGGGATTCATCAGACCCCTGAGGAGTTTGTGGCACCAAAAAGATTTAGAACCTTTGCAATGTAGGTTATGCCAGTGATTGAGGCAGCCCACCATTTGTGTGCTGGATGACCTTGGGAAGTCACTTAGACACCCTGTCCCTTCCTTGTCTGTGCAGTGGGGATAGTAATAGTTTTAGAGTGGCTGTAGGAGCGAAGTGTGTATGTACCACAGCACCTTGGCGTGTAGTAAGCGCTCAGTGCATGTTTGCCAGTATTATTTTGGGACCAGGAAATTAAGGAGGTTGCCCCCAACCCTGCTGTGACGTCCACACTCAGATGTATGGGTTGGCCCTGCCCCTCATCTCTGCGTGTGTGTTAAGAGGGAGGACACAGTAGTTTGTTCACACCCAGCACTTTCTACTGTGTCTGGGCCTCCCTCATTGGGCCTGGCTGATCCGACATCCCCGTTCTCAGGCTCCCCGGAACCCCTGCCAACACCCACTCCTTTTGCCTTCAGGAGGCAGCACCATGGCAGAAGACATCAAGACCAAAATCAAGAACTACAAGACTGCCCCTTTTGACAGCCGCTTCCCCAACCAGAACCAGACGAGGAACTGCTGGCAGAACTACCTAGGTAAGCAGTGCACGGTGATGGGGGAATGTGCACCCTCCCCTGCTCCCACCCCTCAAGACACTCACCTTTGCCTCCTCCTAGGGGACCCATCCATCCCAGCCTCCTACCTTTTATTCTGGACATCCCACCTCTGGAGGGCCCATGCCTGTCATCACCAGCTGTGTTCGGGTCTAGGCCAGGGTCACAATCTTTGGTTCCTGCAATGATTTTTTTTAAAAGATGTATGTGTGTAATGTATAACAGACATAAATGAGGTACATAAAATACGTACAGCTCCATAAGTAATTCTAAAGTGAACCCTGTGTGCGGCCACAACTCATACAGAAAAATAAATATTGCCAGCACTCCACTCTCTCCTACCTGCTTCGTGCCCTGTCTTGAACACAGCACCCTACTGTCTCCACTAGAGATGTGACCCCACCAACTTAGGGTGATCACATTTTTACCCCACCGAGTTTAGGTTTGCCTCTTTCTGTGAACTTCATAAATACCGTATGTGTTCTTTTGTATTTGGATTTCTGCATTCAGCGGTTTTTCAGATTCCTGTATGCTGTGGCAGGTAGTTTGCTCGTTTTCATTGTTGTACAGTTTTCCGCAATTTATTCACGGACACTCATGTGATTTCCATTTGGGGTTCTTAAGAATGATGCCACTATAAGTATTCTTATAAATGTAATTTTATGTCCACGTGCATGCTTTTGGCATTCTAAGGAACGTGCCCAGGAGTGGAATACCTGAAGCAATTTTTTTTTAATTGTGTACTTTTCTTTTTCTGAGACAGGGTCTCACTCTGTCACTTGGGGCTAGAGTGCAGTGATGTCATTGTAGCTCATAGCAACCTCAAATGGTTGGGCTCAAGCGTTCCTCCTGCCTCAGCCTCCTGAGCAGCTGTGACTATAGGCCTTCCAGCACACCTGGCTAATTTTGCTATTTTTAGTAGAGACGGGGTCTAGCTCTTGCTCAGGCTGGTCTCAAACTCCTGAGCTCAAGTGATCCTCCCACATCAGCCTCCCGGAGTGCTAGGGTTACAGGCGTGAGATACCATGCCTGGCCTTCATTGTGCACTTTTAAAAACCAGATTATCCCCTTCCTGCCTTCCTCTTTAGGACTCAGCATCTTAGCATCAAGACCATCCTCCCTTCCCCTGGTTCTGGACTTCCGTGATCCCCA